>JAODAL010028615.1:0-53022 GCA_025379985.1 Phyllomedusa bahiana
GGCCCAAAAGTCGGGGCTGTGTTGAAGCTGTGCCGGAGGCAGCGGAGGAGGAGGAGGAGTATTCCTAGACAACCGACGTTACCAACGTCCTGCCTTTGGGAAAAGAGGTTGGCGCGAATTTGGGCGGGGGAGGAAGATGAGGAAAAATCAGTTTGCTAGTGCCCCTCGACCCAGAGGCTTGGGAAATCAAGGGTCCATCTCTCACATGAGTGCTTGGATGCTCCATTTCCAACTGTCCTCGCATTAAGGCCATCAAAATGAACAACAGTTAACTGGGTGGCCACCCTCCTGGATCCCCGGTACAAAACCAAAACTCAGCACTTTTCCTTCCACCCACCCAAATAGAGAGTAAAAGCAGGAATGGAGACCTTGCTGTTGATCAACTGGAGACATCTGTTGCGTCTGCTTCACTTCCCCAAATGTCACGGTGGAACAACATCAGCGACGTGACAGCATAGAGTGCAAGTATGCGAAACGGCAGCGCAGCAGGCAAGTTGGCAAAAGCCAAAGGGGGTTTGACCTCTGGCAATCTTTGTTTACCACCTCACCAAGCATGCAATGCAGGGCACACATCCCAACACACAGAGACCAGCTTAAGTTCGTGGGCACGACTATCTGCGTCCCCAACACCGATGTTTTTTGTGTTCCGGACCCAATAGACTTCTGGGTATCCAAAATGGACGAATGGCCCGAGCTGCCGCCACCCCATAGAGGTTTGTCCTGCCCGCAGCCACCGTCATATCTGAGGGACCTTAGCACAGCTGGAGGAGTCATTACAGACAAACGCATCGGCTTTCCACAGATAATGTGGATCTTTGACTTTCATCAAGATGAATCAGGCATGGATCTTGATGATTGTTGTTGGCCCCAATTGCCGAGGTTCACCGATTAGTTGGGGTTTCTACTTAACTTTCCCTTTCTTCAAACAGAAACGGTCCTCTTGAAACATGATTATCAAAATGAACACTACTTACTGCAAATTTTATTCTCTGTTCCCAACAGTCATTTTGCTGGTTTTCTGTGAGGAGACTGTAAAAGACAGCAAGGTTTTTATGACAACACCCGTATTCCATTTACTCCACTTTATCTTTAGAAGTTTTTCGCCATTGTCAATGGGTTTTTTGGTCATTTTTGCTGTGAGATACACTATAATTATGGTCCTTTGGAACAGAAATGTGGCTTTTAAGTGGCATTTCTCCCTCAAAATTTTTAAAGTGGCTTGAGAAGTCATTTTTTTAATTTTTTGGGGTCATGTAGCTGTGAGTACAGCAATTTAATCATGGTCCTTTGGAAAAAGAAAAGTGGCTTCTAAGTGGCATTTCTCCCTCACAATTTTTAAAGTGGCTGAGAAGTCATTTTTAATTTTTTGGGTCATGTGCTGTGAGAACAAAAACAGGTCCTTTAAAAAAAATGTGGTTCTAAAGGCATTTTTCCCTCACAATTTTTCCAAAATGGCTAAAGTCATTTTAAATTTTTTGGGGGGGTTTTGCTTTGAAATTCAGCAATACTACAGGTCCTATTATAACAAAATGTTTTTTCGATAAGTCATTTGTTCTTCACAATTGTCCAAAGTGGCTCAAGGGTCATGCTTTGAATTTTTGGGGGCATTTTGCTTTGAAATGCAGCTATACTACAGGTCCTATTAAAAAAAAAAAATGTTGTTTCTAACAGACATTTGTTCTTCACAATTGTCAAGAGTGGCTCGAGGGTGATGGTGCTGTCAGAAACAGGAATAGGTAGGACACTGTTAATGGACACTTTGCAAAATGACTTGTTTTTGCAAGATCTTTAACATAGCTATCAATCCCTGTATTGAGGCAACCCATTTAATACAATTTAAAAAAAGAGAAACAAAGACATGGTGGGATTCCATCCTATTTTAAAAATGTGTTTTCTAGAATTAAAGTACTAAAAAACTTGCATGTACAAAATAGCTGGTAAAAAAATTCCTCTGAATTGTACAAGGGAGGTACAGGAAAACTTGACCAGATGTAGGTTATTCAGAGGACATGGAGTATGGAGCTCGGACAGAGAACAAAGTATAGAGACAATTTCCTCCAGCACGGTGAGTAAAATGAGAAAAATAATGCCAAGAAAAAGGGCACCTGGGTGGAACAGGAGCGTTAACCACCAGTATTTCCAAGTGAAGCTCAATTGGTCCACACTCATACGGAGGGGCAAGCGCTACCCAGGACAGGGACAGTATATGTCCAGTGAAACTAAAATGGTGGTTGAAAGACTCCTATTTCCGGCACTTTTTAATCTGTGGGTCAGACAGGTTTAATGGTCATTCTGCGGTACAGGACAGATATAGTTAATGTCCAGTTCAACTAAAATGGTGGTTCAAAGACTCCTTTTCCCGGCACTTTTTAATTTGGGGGTCAGACAGGTTTAATGGTCATACTGCGGTCCAGGACAGGTATAGTCAATGTCCAGTTCAACTAAAATGGTGGTTGAAAGACTCCTTTTCCCGGCACTTTTTAATCTGTGGGTCAGACAGGTTTAATGGTCATGCTGTGGCCCAGGACAGATATAGTCAATGTCCAGTTCAACTAAAATGGTGGTTGAAAGACTCCTTTTCCGGCACTTTTTAAATGTGGGGGTCATGCAGGTTTGGGGCTCATGCTGTGGCCCAGGACAGGTATAGTCAATGTCCAGTGAAACTAAAATGGTGGTTGAAAGACTCCTTTTCCCGGCACTTTTGAATCTGGGGGTCATGCAGGTTTGGGGCTCATGCTGTGGCCCAGGACATGTATAGTCAATGTCCAGTTCAACTAAAATGGTGGTTGAAAGACTCCTTTTTCCTGCACTTTTAAATCTGGGGGTCATGCAGGTTTGGGGCTCATGCTGCGTTCCAGGACAGGGATATTCAATGTCCAGTTCAAGTAAAATGATGGTTTAAATCATACTGCCTTCTGGCACTTTTTAATTTGTGGGTGATGCAGGTTTAAGGGTCATGCTGTGGTACAAGACAGGGATAGTGAATGGTGTGTGATTTTTTTTCTGTGGTTTTTATAACCTAAGTGTGTTGCCTAAGATGTAGCACATATCCATTTGACTGTTGTGGATGTTAATTCCAGCTTCTCCAGCCCTGTTTGGGTGTAAGAATGAAGGTGTTGTTGCTCTCCCATAGACTTTAATGGTCATCGCTCATAATCTACTATCGACTATCGACTATCTTGTCGATGATGGTCGACTATCGACCATCGACCGATGTCGATGGCCAACGTAATCGCTCAACACTAGTCAACAGGTAACCTGAACAAGCTAGAACATATGCTTTGGAACCATATACTGTATGAACGGGGCTGCACTAGTTTTCTGGCATCAAATAGCTGTAGTAGACCAGTTCTATAGATGTATGAAAAGTTGCATTCCAAACTTTGGCACAATATGGGCACGTACAGTACGCGCTGCAGTGCATCGTGTGTTTCGGGAGCCCACGCTGATCAGCGCGTACTCTCGTGGCGTGGGGGGACGGCAGCCCGCCGGTCTCATAGACATGCATTACTCGTGGCGTGTATTCGCCGCAAGTAATTGACTTGTCACTTATCTCTCCGCGCGTACACTACGATTGTATTGTACGAACGGGGAGAGGAGGCGTAAACCATAGTTCTCTATGAGGCTATGTTCACACGGCTTAAAATGGGCCGTATTTCAGTCCGTAATTACGCGCCAGAGTGCACAAATTACGGCTGGAATACGTCCCAGTCATTACAGTAATCCACAGTTCTCATAGAGAACTATGGATTACGTCTCCTCTTCCTGCTCGGCGAATCCGCCGCGGGGGGAGATAAGTGACATATGAATTACCAGCGGCGTATACGCGCCGCTGGTAATGCAAGTCTATGGGCCGGCGAGGTGCTCTCTCCCCCGCTCCCGCCCCCGGCCACACAGCGTAATTACGCCCTGCAAATAAGCCGTATGAAACTAGCCTGAGAGCTGTGGATTACCGTAATTATGGGGCGCATTTCCCCGGGTATTAAGCGCGAAATACGCGCCAAAATGGGCCCCAAAATATGCCGTGTGAACATACCCTAAGAGCCTGCACAACACTTTTCAAAGATCAGAGGTGTGTGAAATTAGACACATTTATGATTCTTTGACGCCAAACCTAGGCGCAGAACAGCTAGAACAGCCAGACCAGGGTAAAGGTGGTGCCTGAGCCTGAGTTGTCGTATTGGCACTACACTGCCCTGTATGTATGACCTGCAGAAGAACAGCCAGACCAGGGTAAAGGTGGTGCCTGAGCCAGACTTGTTCGTATTGGCTCTACTACATGCCCTGTATGTATGACCTGCAGAAGAAACAGACCAGGGTAAAGGTGGTGCCTGAGCCAGACGTGGTATTGGCTCTACATTGCCCCCTGTATGTATGACCTGCAGAAGAACAGCCAGGACCATGGTAAAGGTGGGGCCTGAGCCAGACTTGTGGTATTGGCTCTACACTGCCCTGTATGTATGACCTGCAGAAGAACAGCCAGACCAGGGTAAAGGTGGTGCCTGAGCAAAACTTGTAGTATTGGCTCTACACTGCCCCCTGTATGTATGACCTGCAGAAGAACAGCCAGACCAGTGTTAAGGTGGTGCCTGTGCAATACTTGTAGTATTGGCTCTACACTCCCCTGTATGTATGACCTGCAGAAGAACAGCCAGACCAGGGTAAAGGTGGTGCCTGAGCCCGACTTGTGGTATTGGCTCTACACTGCCCTGTATATATGACCTGCAGAAGAACAGCAAGACCAGGGTAAAGGTGGTGCCTGAGCCAGACTTGTGGTATTGGCTCTACACTGCCCTGTATGTATGACCTGCAGAAGAACAGTCAGACCAGGGTAAAGGTGGTGCCTGAGCCAGACTTGTCATAGTGGCTCTACACTGCCCTGTATATATGACCTGCAGAAGAACTGGCCTGTCAGCCCCAAAATTCATAAATTTCATACTTAGAGCTACATGTATGAAAACTGTCTTGGTCTAAAATGCTCTTTGTTGCTCTCTGATTGGTTGCTATGGGCAACAAAGAAAGTTTTAGACCTAGACAGTTTTCATACATGTTGCCTTTAGTATTTTTTAAGGGCAACAAACAAAAGTATTCAAATTTTACACCTAAAGGAATTTTCTCATGTAGGTCTCAACATGTAGGGACATGTAATTAAAGACTTTTTCTAAATACATTGCTTTATTGATTTTACTTTAGTCTGGAGATAAAGAAGATTTTATCTCTTCTTAGAGCATACAACTTTCTCTGGTTATGACCATTTCTCTCCTCACCTCTACCAGCTCTCTCTTATCTCACATTTTTCTAAACTGCTGTCACTCACTCAATCTGTTCATGGTGAGTCATCTCCTGCAGAGTCTTATCTCTTGTAATGGAATTTAAAAGCTTCTCATTTAGCTAAGTAAACAGTGTTTTGAGCTCTGTAGCCTTGTATAGTACACTTTATAAATCTCTTGCACTCATGTCAGTGTAACAAGAATAGCTAGGAATAGCAGAGCTGATCTATCTATCACTGCTATAGACCTGTCCATAGCTTAAAAAGCATGTGTGATTCTAAACCTGGCTGTGGTTCTGTGAAGTTTCATGGTGAGAAAATCCCTTTAAATAAACAAAGCTTAAAAGTTCCAAAAATGTTTCTTCTTACTGAATTAAACTGCTGGGAGAGCACTTTTTTACTTAGTCATTAGCATATATAATTTTCACCCCTTTCCACCAGTTGTTGTGAAATATTGTGTTATGCACTGAAGAAAATAATTATTTGATACCTTGCTGATTGTGTAAGTTTTCCCACTTACAAATACATGAACAGTTTATAATTTTAAGGGTAGGTTAATTTTAACATTGAGAGATAGATTATCAAAAATTAAATCCAGAAAATCACATTGTATAAATTATATAAATGTATTTGCATTTTACAGTGATAAATAAGTATTTGATCCCTCTGGCAAACAAGACTTAATACTTGGTGGCAAAACCCATGTCCGCAAGCACAGCAGGCAGATGTTTTTTCTAGTTGATGATGAGGTTTGTGCACACGTCAGGAGGAATTTTGGTCCACTCCTCTTTGCAGATAATTTCTAAATCATTTAGATTTTGAGGCTGTCACTTGGCACCTCAGAGCTTTAGCTCCCTCTATAAGTTTTCTATGGGATTAAGGTCTGGAGACTGGCTATGCCACTCCATGCTTCTTTTTGAGCCACTCCTTTGTTGCCTTGGCTGTATGTTTTGGGTCATTGTCTTGCTGGAAGACCCAGCTATGACCCATTTTTAATGTAATGGTGGAGGGAAGGAGGTATCACTCAGGATTTTACGGTACATGGCTCCATCCATTCTCTCATTGATGAAGTGAAGTAGTCCTGTGCCCTTAGCAGAGAAACACCCCCAAAACATAATGTTTCCACCTCCATGTTTGACAGTGGGGACAGTGTTCTTTGGGTAATAGGTAGCATTTCTCTTCCTCCAAACACAGCGAGTTAAGTTAATGCCAAAGAGCAAAATTTTTGTATCATCTGACCACAGCACCATCTCCCAATCACTCACAGAATCATCCAGGTGTTCATTGGCAAACATAAGACAGGTCTGCACATGTGCCTTCTTGAGCAGGGAGACCATGCGGGCACTGCAGGATTTTAAACCATTACGGTGTAATGTGTTACCAATAGTTTTCTTGTTGACTGTGGTCCTAGCTGCCTTGAGATCATTACCCCCCCGTGAAGTTTTAGGCTGATCTCTCACCTTCCACATGATCAAGGCTACCCCACGAGGTGAGATTTTGCATGGTGCCCCAGATCGATGTTGATTGACAGTCATTTTGTATTTCTTCAATTTTCTTACTATTGCACCAACAGTTGTCTCCTTCTCGCCCAGCGCCTTACTTATGGTTTTGTAGCCCATTCCAGCTTTGTGCAGGTCTATGATCTTGTCCCTGACATCCTTAGAAAGCCCATGTTGTAAAGGTTAGAGTCTGACTGATTAATTGAGTCTGTGGACAGGAGTCTTTTATAAAGGTGACTATTTAAGACTAGTGATGAGCGATTACGTTGACTATTGTCATCGGGTCGATAGTCGATATCGGCAATTATCAAGACGATTTCCGATAGTCGATAAGAGATTATCTCCGATGACCATTAAAGTCTATGGGAGAGGAACAACACCTTCATTCTTACACCCAAACAGGGCTGGAGAAGCTGGAATTAACATCCACAACAGTAAAATGGATACGTGCTACATCTTAGGCAACATACTTAGGTTATAAAAGCCACAGAAAAAAAGTCACAGACCATTCACTATCCCTGTCTTGTACCACAGCATGACCCTTAAACCTGCATCACCCACAAATTAAAAAGTGCTAGAAGGCAGTATTATTTGAACCATCATTTTACTTGAACTGGACATTGACTATCATTGTCCTGGAACGCAGCATGACCCTTAAACCTGTCTGACCCACAGATTAAAAAGTGACGGAAAAAAGGAGTCTTTCAACCACCATTTTAGTTGAACTGGACATTATCTATACCTGTCCTGTACCACAGTATGACCATTAAACCTGTCTGACCCACAGTTTAAAAAGTGCTGGGAAAAGGAGTCTTTGAACCACCATTTTAGTTGAACTGGACATTAACTATACCTGTTCTGTACCACAGCATGAGCCCCAAACCTGCATGACCCCCAGATTTAAAAAGTTCCGGAAAAAGGAGTCTTTGAACCACCATTTTAGTTTCACTGGACATAGACTATCCCTGTCCTGGGCCACAGCATGGCCCCAAACCTGCATGACCCAAGAATAAAAAGTTCCAGAAAAAGGAGTCTTTCAACACCATTTTAGTTTCATGAACATAGACTACCCCTGTCCTGGGCCACAGCATGAGCCCCAAACCTGCATGACCCCAGATTAATAAAGAGCCGGAAACAGGAGTCTATCAACCACCATTTTAGTTTCTCTGGACATTGACTATCCCTTTCCTGGGCCACAGCATGAGCCCCAAACCTGCATGACCCACAGATTAAAAAGTGCCAAAAGAGGAGACTTTCAACCACCATTTTAGTTTCAATGGACATAGACATATCCCTGTCCTGGGCCACAGCATGACCCCCAAAAACCTGCTGACCCCCAGATTAAAAATTGCCAGAAAAAAAAGTTTTTGAACCCTATTTTAGTTTCACTGGACTAGGACTATCCCTGTCCCGGGTCACCGCATGAGCCCCAAATCTGCATGACCCACAGATTAAAAAGTGCCGGAAAAAGGAGTCTTTGAACCACCATTTTAGTTTCATGGACATGGGACTATCCCTTTTCCTGGGCAACTGAATGAGCCCTAAACCTGCATGACCCCCAGATTAAAAAAGTGCCGGAAAAGGAGTCTTTCAACCACCATTTTAGTTTCAGTGGCATTGACTAGCCCCTGTCCTGGGTAACCTAATCTGTTCAAGTCTTCCTGTACCTCCCTTGTACAATTCAGAGGAATATTTTTATCAGCTATTTTTGTGCATGCCAGTTTTTTAGTATTTTTAATTCTAGAAACACATTTTTAAAATAGGATGGGAATCCACCAATCTTGTTTCTTTTTTTTTTAAAATTTATTAAATGGGTTTGTCTCACTACAGGGATTGCTAGCTCTGTTAAAGATCTTGCAAAAACAAGTCCATTTTGCAATATTTTGTCCATTAACAGTGCCCTACCTATCCTGTTTTTGACAGCACCATCACCCTTGAGCCACTTTTGACAATTGTGAAGAACAAATGTCTGCTAGAAAACCCCATTTTTTATATTATGGCCCTGTGTATAGCTGCATTTAAACAGCAAATGCCCCCAAAAATTCAAAACATGACCCTTGAGCCACTTTTGACAATTGTGAAGAACAAATGTCTGCTAGAAACCACATCTTTTTATAATAGGACCTGTAGTATTGTTGCATTTCAAAGCAAAATGCCCCCAAAAATTCAAAACATGAACCTTGACCCACCTTTTCAAAATTTGTGAAGAACAAATGTCTGTTAGAAACCACTTTTTTATAAAAGGAACCCGTTTGTATTGCTTCATTTCAAGCAGCATGACCCGAAAAAAATATAAAATGAAATTCTCAGCCACTGTTAAAAATTGTGAGGGAGCAATGCCACTTAGAAGCCACATTTCTGTTCCAAAGGACCATGATTATATCTGTTTTCTCACAGCACCCTGACCCAAAAAAATTATAAAAATGACTTCTCAGCCACTGTTAAAAATTTTTGAGGGAGAAATTCCACTTAGAAGCCACATTTCAGTTTCCAAGGACCATGATTATAGCTGTTCTCACAGACCATGACCCCAAAACCATTGACAATGCGAAAAATTCTAAAGATGAAGTGAGTAAATGGAATACGGTTTTGTCATGAAACCTTGGTGTCTTTTACAGTATCCACACAGCAAAACAAGCAAAAAGAACTTTTGCGAACTTAGAATAAAAATTGAATTAAGAAATGAACATTTTAAAAAAAAGTTTTCAAGAGGACCATTTCTGTTTGAAGAGGAAGACCTCGGTGACCTCGGCAATTGGAGCCACTACATCATCAGAGATCCATGCCTGATTCATCTTTATGAAAGTCAAACGATCCTCATTATCTGTGGAAAGCCCGGATGCGTTTGTCTGTAATGACTCCTCCTGCTGTGCTGAAGGTCCCCTCAGATATGACGCTGGCTGCTGGGCAGGACAACAACCCCCTATGGCGTGGCGAGTGAGCTCGGGGCCCTTCATCCCATTTTGGATACCCAGAAGTCAATTTTGGGGCCGGAAACACATCCAAAAACATCGGTGTTGAGACGCAGTAGTCGTGCACCATGATCTTAAGCTGGTCTCTGTGTGTTGTATGTGTGCCTGCTTACATGCGTTGGTGAGGTGGTAATTAAAGATTGCCAAGGTCACCCATTAGGCCCTTTTGCCACATTGCCCGTGCTGCTGCTGCGCTGCGGCTGCTTGGCACTCTACTGATGTCACGTCGCTGACGTTGTTCCACCGTGGACATTTGAAGAACGTGAAGCAGACGAAACGATGTCTCCAGTTGATCAATCAGCAAGGTCCCATTTCCTGCATTTTACTCTCTATTTGGGTGGGTGTAAGGAAAGTGCTGAGTTTTGTTTTGTAACCGGGGGTCCAGGAGGGTGGCCACCCAGTAAACTGTTGTTTAAATTTTGATGGCCTTAATGGCGTGGATCATGTTGGAGGAAATGGAGCTTTCCCAAGCACTCATGTGAGAGATGGAGCCTTGATTTCCCAAGCCTCTGGGTCGAGGGGCACTAGCAAACTGATCTTTCTCATTTTCCCTCCCGGGCCCCAATTCGCGCCAACCTCTTTCCAAGGCAGGGGGACTCGCGGGAACGTCGGTGTCCAGGAATACCTCCTCCTCCTCCGCTTCCCCTGTCCCTGGCTTCAACACAGCCCTGACTTGCCCCAGATGATGCACCCTTTAAGCTGATGCGCCGCCTTGCATTAGCTCTGGACCCCGAACCACTGCCTAATGAAGACAGATAAAATTGTGAAACTGTCGGGCCTTGTGGATTCGACGGAGAGAAAGGCTGCTGGATGCAGGTTGCATTAACCACTGAAGAACAGATTGGCGACGCTGTTCGTTACTGAGATTCACAGGGCCCTGACCCAGTGACTTTGCTCGCTTACCACCTGCATTTCGCTCCATGTTCAGAAAGATAAAAATTTGAGAAGGTATGGAAGAGTTTTGGAAAGTCTCTTATTAAAAGACGGCAAATACAAACTTTTCTTAAATCCCTCTAATTTCCTACAGCCAACTAGGATTAGAAAACTGAACTTTTTTCCCTTTCCGGGAAAAACCCGTTAAATGCGGGTTTGGGGGGAAGAACCCTAAGACCCAAAAACAACGTGTTCTTCCTTCAGTCCCCGGGATTTTTCAAAGCCCAGTAAGGGCTAGGGAAAAAAATAGTTTTTTAACCCAAAAAATCCTTTTCAAATGCGCATCCCGCGCCAAACGAGATTTCCCAAAGAGCCCAATAAAACTATTCAGAATTACAAAGGATGAGAAATTGGGGTTTTTTTGCAGCCTGAAAAAACGAGAACAGTTGCTAGAAAAAATTTTTTTAACACAATTGGGCATAAAACATGGCTATTTGAACAAAACTAGGGGGCCCCTTCCCCGTGCAAAACAGCTATTTAAAAACTATTCGGGTAACAAAAAGTTTTTTTTTTCACCTATCAATTTCACCTCGGTGAAGACAAAATTTCTGTATTCAAATTTAAATTTCAAGGTGGCTCTATGAACAAAACTGGCCCGCGCCAAAGTGAAAAAAAACCTATCTGAAATGGGATACGGGAAAAAAAAAGGGAGTTTTGCAACCCATCAAAAAAAACCTGTGGTGACTACAAAATTGCTGTATTCAAATTTAAGTGCAAAGGGGGCTCTTGAACAAAGCGGCCTGCGCCAAAGTGAAAAAAAACCTATCTAAATGTATAAGGATAATAAAAATTAAATTTTTTCACCTATCAAAAAAACCTGCGGTGACTACAAAAAACCTTTTATTCAAATTTAAGTGCAAGGTGGCCCCTTAACAAAGCTGGCCTGCACCAAAGGGAAAAAAAAAACCTATCTTAAATGCATACGGATAATAAAAGTGGAGTTTTTTAAACCCATCAAAAAACACCCGCGGTGATAAACAAAATTGGGTGAAATTTAAAATTTTAAATCAAGGTGGGTTATGAACAAAGTGGCCTGCCCAAAGTGAAAAAAAAAAACCTTATCCCAAAATTATATGGAAAAATAAAAATGGAGTTTTGGCCCCCTATCAAATCCCCCTACGGTGAAATACAAAATTGCTGTATTCAAATTTAAAAATGCCCAAAGGGGGGTTTTTAAAAACAAAGCTGGGCCTTCCCCAAAATGAAAAAACACCTATCGAAATGTATATGGATTAAAAAAAAATGGAGTTTTGCACCTACCAAATAAAACCTTTCGGGGTTTACTACAAAATTTCGATTCAAATTTAAATGGGAAGTGGCTCTATGAAAAAAGCTGGCCTTCACCAAAATAAAAAAAAACCCCATCTGAAATGTAAAAAGGGGGTAATAAAAGTGGAGTTTTTGACCACCAAAAACACCTTCCTGAAGACTCCCAAAAATTTCTGTATTCAAATTTTTAAATGCAAGGTGGCCCCTTTTGAACAAAACTGGCCCGGGGCCAAATGAAAAAACACCTTTCTGAAATGTATACGGGGGAAAAAAAAAGTGGATTTTTTCACCCATCAAATAACCTTCGGGAAAATACAAAATTGCTGTATTCAAATTTAAGTGCAAGGGGGCTTATGAACCCCAAACTGGTCCCGCCAAAAATTTAAAAAAAAACCTATCTGAAAATAAAAAGGATAATAAAAGTGGAGTTTTTTTCACCCACAAATTTCACCCGGGGGTACTACAAAATTACTGTTTTTTAAATTTAAGTGCAAGGTAGCCCCCGAACAAAACTGGGCCCCCGCGCCAAAGTGAAAAAAACCCTTCTGAAATTTTTTATAAAAGGGAAAAAAAAAAGTGGATTTTTGCACCTATCAAAAAAAACCGCGGTGACTACAAAAATTGCTTTTATTCAAAATTTTAAAGGGCAAGGTTGGGCTCAAAGAACAAAGCTGTCCCCCGCCAAAGTTTAAAAAAAACAAACCCATCTGAAATGTTTTGTTAAAGGATAATTAAAAAATGGGGGTTTTGCAAACCCCTTTAAATTTAAACCCGCGGTGACTACAAAAAATTTCGGGTTTTTTAAATTTAAATGCAAGGGGGCTCAAAGAACAAAGCTGGCCTGCGCCCAAAAGGAAAAAAAAACCCTATCTGGGAAATTTTTTAATAAAGGATAATAAAAGTGGGGTTTTTGGGGGCCCATCAAAAACACCTGCGGTGAACTAAAAAAAAAAAGCCCCGTATTCAAATTTAAAAATGCAAGGTTGGGGCCCATGAACAAAACTGGGCCTGCGCCCAAAATAAAAAAAAAAACCATCTGAAATGGTTAAAAAGGATAATAAAAAGTGGAGTTTTGCACCTATCCAAAAAACACCTGCGGTGACCAAAAAAAGTGCTGTATTCAAATTTAAATGCAAGGGGGTCTATGAAAAAAGCTTGCCCGCGCCAAATGAAAAAAAAAACCTACGAAAAGTAAAACGGATTAAAAAAAAGTGGAAATTTTTGCACCCATCCAAAAAAACCACTGCGGGACTACAAAATTTTCTGTATTCAAATTTAAAAAATTTCAAAGGTGGCTCTTTGAACAAAGCTGGCCTCACCAAAAAAAAAAAAAACACCTATCTTTAAAAGCATACAGAAAAATAAAAGTGGAGTTTTGGGCCCCATCAAATACACCTGCGGTGCTACAAAATTTTGTATTCAAATTTTAAAAGTGCAATTTTGGGTCTATGAACACAAACTTTGGGGCTGCGGGCCCAAAATGAAAAAAAACCTATCTGAAAAGTATAAGGAAATTTAAAAATGGAGTTTTTTCAACCCATCAAATACACCTGCGGGACTACAAAAATTTCTGGTTTTAACTTTAAAAATGCAAAGGGACTCTATGAACAAAAACTGGCCCGCGGGAAAAGTGAAAAAAAAAAACACCCCGGTCTGAAAAAGTAAAACGGATAATAAAAAGTGGATTTTTTGCACCTATCAAAAAACACCTGCGGTGGGCTACCCAAAATTTCTGTTTCAAAATTTTTGTGCAAGGTGGCTCTATGAACCAGCTGGGCGCGCCCCAAAGTGAAAAAACACCTATCTGAAAGTATACGGATAATAAAAGTGGGTTTTTTGCACCTATCCCAAAAACACCTGCGGGGACTACAAAATTCTGTTTTCAACTTTAAAGTTCAAGGTGCTTTGAACAAAGTGGCCCGCGCCAAAAATTGAAAAAAACACCTATCTGAAATGTATACGGATAAAAAAAAGTGATTTTTGGGACCTATCAAATACCCTGCGGTAACCCACAAAATTGCTGTATTCAAATTTAAATGCAAGGGGCCTATGAACAAAGCTGGTCTGCGCCAAAATGAAAAAAAAAAACCCATCTGAAATGTATACGGATAAAAAAGTGGAGTTTTGGGCCCTATCCAAAACACCTGCGGGATACAAAATTACTTTTTTAAAATTTAAGTGCAAGGTGGGGTCTATGGGAAAAAAGCTGGGCCCGCGCCAAAATGAAAAAAACAAACCCATCTGGAAAAAAAAAGGGGAAGGATAATAAAAATGGAAATTTTTGCACCCCAACAAAAACCCTGGGGGTGGGCTACAAAAATTGCTGTATTCAAATTTAAAGTTTCCCGGGGGGCCCCTAAAGAACAAAGCGGGCCCGGCCCCCAAAGTTTAAAAAAACTCCAATCCCCGAAAATTTATCGGAGGGTAATAAAAGTGGAGTTTTTCCCCCCTATCAAAAATTTAAAAATAAAGGTGACTACAAAATTGCCGTATTTTAAATTTAGTGGGAAGGTGGCTTATGAACAAAGGCCCGGCCCGCGCCCCAAAGTGAAAAAAACCCTATTTTGAATTATATTGGATAAAAAAAAATTTTTTTGCACCTACCCAAATTTCACCCACGGTGAAAAACAAAAATTGCTGTATTCAATTTAAGTTTCAAAGGGGGCCCCCTAAGAACAAAACTGGCCGCCCAAAGTTTAAAAAAAAACCTATCTGAAAAGTAAATGGATAATAAAAGTGGAGTTTTTTCCCTAAAATTCACCTACGGTGACTACAAAATTGCTGTATTCAAAATTTTTGTGCAAAGGTTTGGGCCTGGAACAAAGCGGCCTGCGGGCCAAAAATGAAAAAAAACCCCCTCGGGAAAGTATACGATAAAAAAAAGGGATTTTTGGGACCTATCAAAAAACACCCGCGGGGACTTAAAAAAATTTGCTGTATTTTAAAAATTTTAAATGCAAGGTGGCTCTATTTAACCAAAAGCTGGCCCGGCGCCAAAGTGAAAAAACCCCTATCTGAAAAAAAATAAAAGGAAAAATAAAAGTGGAGTTTTGCCCTTTCAAATACAACTGGGGGGACTACAAAAATTTTCTTTTTTTTAATTTTCAGTGCAAGGGGGGTTTAAACTCTATGAACAAAGTGGCCCGCCAAAGTAAAAAAACACCTATCTGAAAATGTAACCGGATAATAAAAAATTTGGGTTTTTGCACCCCATCAAATCACCCGCGGTGAAAAACCCAAAAATTTCTGGGATTCAAATTTTAAAATGCAAGGTGGGTCTAAAGAACAAAAAATGGTCTGCGCCAAAAATGAAAAAAAAAACCTATCTGAAAATGTATAAAAAGGATAATAAAAAGTGGGGGTTTTGCACCTAACAAAAAACACCCTGGGTGCTACAAAATTACTGTTTATAATTTAAGTGACAAAGGGGGCCTTTGAACAAACTGGCCTGCCCAAAGTGGGAAAAAAACACCTATCTGAAATGTTTAGGATAAAAAAAGTTGGGAGTTTTGCACCTATCAAATACCCCCTGCGGTGCTTCCCAAAAATTTCTGTTTTTCAAATTTTTAAATGCAAAGGGGGCTTATGAACAACAGGCCCGGGGGCCCAAAAAGAAAAAAAACACCTATCTGGAAAATTTATAGGGTTTTTTTTAAAAATGGGGGTTTTGCACTATCAAATACACCCGGGGGTGCCAAAAAAATTGCTGTTTCAAAAATTTTAAATGCAAGGTGGCCCCTATGAACAAAACTTGGCCCGCGCCCAAATGGGAAAAAAAAACCTTTTCTGAAATGTAAAACCCGGTAATAAAAATGGATTTTTGGGACCTATCAAATTACCTGGGGGTGACTACAAAATTGCTGTTTCCAAAAATTTTTGGGGCAAGGGGGCTCTTTGAACCCAAAACTGGCCTACACCAAAAGGGAAAAAAAAAACCTATTTGAAATGAATTTCAATAATTTAAAAATGGGTTTTGGGACCTATCAAAATACACCTGCGGGGGACTAAAAAATTGCTGTATTCAAATTTAAGTTTCAAGGGGGGTCTATGAACAACCCCTGGTTCCCCGCGCCAAAGGGAAAAAAAAACCCACCCGAAAAAATAACGGGGTAAAAAAAGTTGGGGTTTTTTAAAATTTTCAAATACCCTGCGGGGACTACAAAATTAAATGTTTTTAACTTTTTTGTTTCAAGGTAGCCTATGAACAAAGTGGCCTGGGCCCAAAAAGGAAAAAAAAAAAAAACCTATCGAAAAATTTTTCGGATAATAAAAGTGGATTTTTGCACCTATCAAATACACCTGCCCGGGGGACTTTCAAAATTGGTGTATTCAAATTTTAAAAATGCAAGGGGGGCTCTAAAGAACCCCAGCTGGTCTGCGCCAAAATGAAAAAAAAAAACCCATTGGGAAAAAATTTGGGGATAATAAAAGTGGGGGTTTTGCCCCTATAAATACACCTGCGGTGACTACAAAATTACTTTTTCAATTTAAGTTCAAGGTTTGCTCTATGAACAAAGTTGGCCTGCGTCCAAAATGAAAAAAAAACACCCATCTGAAATGTATACGGATAAAAAAAGTGGATTTTTGAACCTATAAATTTCACCGCGGTTTACTACAAAATTTCTGTATTCAAATTTAAGTGCAAGGTGGCTCTATGAAAAAAGCTGGTCTGCGCCAAAATGAAAAAAAAAAACCTATCTGAAATGTATACGGTAATAAAAAAATGGGGAAAATTTTTTTTTAACAAAAACCCATCAAATACAAACCCGCGGTGACTACAAAATTTTGTTTATAAATTTAAGGGAAGGGGGCTCTATGAAAAAAAAAGCTGGGCCCGCGCCAAAATGAAAAAAACACCTATCTGAAAATGTATTAAAAGGAAAAATTTAAAAATGAAAATTTGCACCAAACAAAAACACCGCGGGGGACTAAAAATTTCTGAAATTTAAAATTTTTTAAATGGCAAGGTGGGCTCTAGAAAAAAGTTGGGCCCGCCCAAAGTGAAAAAAACAAACCATCTGAAATTTTATAGGAAATTAAAAAATGGAGTTTTTGCACCTATTCCCAAAAACACCTTTCGGTGACTTTCAAAAAAGCTTTATTCAAAATTTAAAGGGGCCCAAGGGGGTCAAAGAACAAAAGCTTGCCTTTCCGGCCCAAAGTGAAAAAAAAACCCTATTGAAATGTATTGGATGTAAAAAGGGATTTTTGCACCAAACAAATACACCTGCCCGGGGAAATAACAAAAATTTCTGGGAAATTCAAATTTTGGTGCAAAGGGGGCTTTTGGGAAAAAAGGGTGGGGCCCACACCAAAAAAGGGAAAAAAAAAACCCATCTGAAAATGCATACAATAAAAAAAAGTGGAGTTTTGCCCCCAAACAAATACACCGCGGTGAAATACAAAATTGCTGTATTGCAAATTTAAGTTGGGAAAGGGGCTCTTATGAACAAAAACTGGCCTGCCCAAAGTGAAAAAACCCCCTATCTGAAATGGATATGGTAATAAAAAATTTGGGGGTTTTGGGGACCTTCAAATTTCACCTACGGTGACTTTCAAAAATTGCTGTATTCAAAATTTTAAATGCAAGGTGGCTCTTTTGAAAAAAAGCTGGCCTGCACCAAAGTGAAAAAAAAACCTATCAGAAAAAAGGGATTGGATAAAAAAAAAAGTGGAGTTTTGGGACCTACCAAATACACTACGGTTAATCCAAAATTGGGTTTTTCAAATTTTAAATGCAAGGTGGCTTTATGAAAAAGTGGCCTGCGCCAAAGTGAAAAAAAACCCCATCTGGGAAAAGGGAAAAGGGTAATAAAAGGGGGATTTTTCACCTATCAAAAAACCCCCTTTCGGGTGGAAAAACAAAAATTGCGTTATTCAAATTTTTTGTGCAAGGGGGCCTATGAACAAAAACTGGTCGGCCCAAAGGGAAAAAAACACCCATCTGAATGTTTCGGATAATAAAAGTGGGTTTTGCACCTATCAAATACACCTGCCCGGGACACAAAATTAATGTTTTAAATTTAAAGTGCCCAAGGGGTGGGGGGGTCTATGAACAAGCTGGCCTGCCCAAAAATGAAAAAAAACCCCCTAAACTGGGAAAAAGGGGATCCGGTTAATAAAAATGGAGTTTGGGCCTATCCCAAAAACACCTGCGGGGGACTACAAAAATTTCTGGATTCAAAATTTTAAAATGCAAGGGGGTCTATGAACCAAAAAGGGGCTGCGCCAAAATGAAAAAAAACCAAACCTATCTGAAATGTAATTAAAAAATTTAAAAATAAAAGGAGTTTTTCACCTAAATTTAAAAACACCGCGGTGACTTTCAAAAAAGGGTTTGTTTTCCATTTAAGTGCAAAGGGGACCTAGGGAACCCCAAAATCTCCTCCCCCAAAGGGAAAAAAAAAAACCTATCTGAAATGCATTCGGGTTTAATAAAAGGGGGAGTTTTTTCCCCATTTAAATACACCCGCGGGGATACAAAAAATTTCGTAAATTTAAGTTTTAATGCAAGGGGGGCTCTATTTTAAAAAAGTGGCCCCCCGCCAAAGTGAAAAAACACCCATCTGAAAATGTTTTATGGATAATAAAAGGGGAGTTTTGCAAACCTTTTCAAATTTCACCTACGGGACTACAAAAATTTCTGTATTTAAAATTTAAAAGGGAAGGTGGCTCTAAAGAACAAAGCCCGGCCGAACCCCAAAATGAAAAAAAAACAACCCAAACTGAAATGTATATGGAAAAAATTTAAAAATGGAGTTTTTCACCTGACCAAATACACCTACCCGGGGACTTTAAAATTGCTGTAAATTTTTTTTTAAAAAAAAATTTTTCAGGAAAGGGGGGCTTATGAACCAAACTGGCCTGCGCCAAAAAAAAAAAACACCCCATCCCGAAATGTATACGGAAAAATAAAAGTGGATTTATTGGGACCAAACAAATACACTGCGGGGGGACTTTCAAAATTGCTGTATTCAATTTAAAAATGCAAGGTGGCTCTTTAAAGAAAAAATGCTGGCCTGCGCCAAAAATGAAAAAAAACACCCCATCTGAAATGTATACGGATAAAAAAAAAGTGGGGGTTTTGCAAAAAATTAAATACACCTGCGGTGTACAAAATTGTTTTTATTCAAAATTTTAAATGCAAGGTGGCTCAAAGAACAAAGTGGCCTGCACCAAAATGAAAAAAAAAACCCATCTGAAATGTATACGGTTTAATAAAAGGGGGATTTTTTGCAAAACCCAATCAAAAAACCCTGCGGTGACTACAAAAAATTTCCCCTTTTTTCAAATTTAAGTGCAAGGTGGCTCTAGGGAAAAAAGCGGCCTGCCCAAGTGAAAAAAAAACATCTGGGAAAGGGATACGGATAATAAAAGTTGGAGTTTTTAAACCTATTTAAAAAAACCCCCGGTGACTTTAAAAAAAAGGGTTTTAAATTTAAATTTTAAGTGCAAAGGGGACTCTATGAACCAAAGTGGGGCCCGCACCCCAAAGGGGAAAAAAAAAAACCTATTGAAATGCAAAACGGATAATAAAAGTGGAAATTTTTGGGACCTATTAAATCACCCGCGGTGACTACAAAATTGTTTGTATTCAAAATTTAAAAGGGAAGGTGGCTCTATGAACAAAGCTGGCCCCCAAACCCAAAATGAAAAAAAAACCTTTTGAAAAGTAAAAACGGAAAAATAAAAGTGGATTTTTTGCACCTATCCCAAAAACACCTTCGGGGACACAAAATTGGGTGTATTTTAAATTTAAAATTTCAAGGTGGCTCAAACAAAAAAATGGGGTGCGCCAAAGTGAAAAAAACCCCCTATTTTGAAATGTATACGGGTAATAAAAAGTGGATTTTTTTCAACCCCATTAAATACACCTGCCGGGGGAAATACAAAATGTTGTATTCAAATTTAAGTGCAAGGGCCCCTTTTGACAAAGCGGGCCCGCACAAAGGGAAAAAAACAAATAAACTGAAATGCATCCGGGGAAAAAAAAGAGGAGGGTTTTCACCTATTTAAATAAACCCCCCGGTTTACTACAAAATTTCTTTATTCAAGTTTTAAATGCCAAAGGGAGGGACTCTTGAACAAAAACTGGCCTGCGCCAAAGTAAAAAAAACACCTATTGGGAAAAGTATAAAAGGGTAATAAAATTGGGGGTTTTTGCTACCTATCAAATTTTCACCCACGGTGACTACAAAAATTTCTTTTATTTTAAATTTAAAATGCAAGGTTGGGTCTATGAACAAAAAATGTTTCCCCGGGACCAAAATTAAAAAAAACACCTATCTGAAATGTATATGGATAATAAAAGTGGAGTTTTGCACCTATCAAATACACCTACGGTGACTACAAAATTGCTGTATTCAAATTTAAGTGCAAGGTGGCTCTATGAACAAAGCTGGCCTGCGCCAAAGTGAAAAAAACACCTATCTGAAATGTATACGGATAATAAAAGTGGATTTTTGCACCTATCAAATACACCTGCGGTGACTACAAAATTGCTGTATTCAAATTTAAGTGCAAGGTGGCTCTATGAACAAAGCTGGTCTACGCCAAAGTGAAAAAAACACCTATCTGAAATGTATACGGATAATAAAAGTGGAGTTTTGCACCTATCAAATACACCTGCGGTGACTACAAAATTACTGTTTATAAATTTAAGTGCAAGGTGGCTCTATGAACAACGTTGGCATGCGCCAAAGTGAAAAAAACACCTATCTGAAATGTATACGGATAATAAAAGATATTTTTTGCACCTTTCAAATACACCTGCGGTGACTAGAAGATTGCTGTATTCAAATTTAAGTGCAAGGTGGCTCTATGAACAAAGCTGGCCTGCGCCAAAGTGAAAAAAACACCTATCTGAAATGTATATGGATAATAAAAGTGGAGTTTTGCACCTATCAAATACACCTGCGGTGACTACAAAATTGCTGTATTCAAATTTAAGTGCAAGGTGGCTCTATGAACAAAGCTGGCCTGCGCCAAAGTAAAATAAAAAACCTCTTTGAAATGTATACGGATAATAAAAGTGGAGTTTTGCACCTATCAAATACACCTGCAGTTACAAGAAAAGATCTGTATCCTAATATAAGTATAGGCTGCACAACATACAAGTAATATTTCACCAAAAAACTGGCCAAAAAGTGTTAATAAAAACCCATTGCAATGCAGGGTCATGATGTCGTACACCCAGCTCACCCTGCTGTATTCTCTAAGCTGATTTGCTGGCTGCCAGAATGACAGGAAGCGCTGAAAATGGGGCGATAGTAATAGATTATGCGCAGATTTTAACCTAAATTATCGCGTGATCGAAAAAATCCGATCAACATAAAAACCGTGCCGATTTCAACTTTGTCGATAATAATCGCTCAACACTATTTAAGACAGCTGTCTTTAATGCAGGTAACAAGTTGATCAGGAGAGTCTAAGCAGTCTGTAGGAGCCAGAACTCTTAATGGTTGGAAGGGGGTCAAATACTTATTCTTCTCAGCAAAATGTAAATAAATTAATATAATTTAGACAATGTAATTTTCTGGATTTTATTTTGGTATTCATTTTTTTAAAATGTTAAAAAAATTAAAACCTCAAAAAATTTTATAGACTGTTCATGTCTTGTCAGTGGGCAAACTTACAAATTCGAAAGGGATTAAATAATTATTTCCTTCACGTATTTATTGTACAGAGCAACCCCATTATAGCTTTAACTTTTGGTTAAAAGCACATACCCCCCTTTTGAAATTAGATAATACTAAACTGAAAAAATAAATCATTAAAAGGAAAATTTTTAAATAGTCCAAATAAAATATAAAATTTTATTATCTTTTTTAATAAAGAATAGATTTTTTAAAAAAATCAAGGTTTATGGAGTTTACTTAAAAGAAAAAGATCCAAGAGGAAAAAAATTTTTAACGTATAATTTTATTTAAAAACTTTATTTAAATGAAAAATTTTTGTTTAGGGGGTTTTTTAAAAAAAAAAACATTTAAAGAGAAAAAAAAATTTTTGCAATGTGTATTATACTGTGGCTTTTGCTATTTGGTGTAAAAAGGATCAACAATTTTGCGGTTTTTTTCTTAATTGCCCTTATTTAAGGGGTGGTAGGACGTCAGAATTCCCTAAATTTTTATCTTTTAAAGGAAAGGGGGGTTTGTGTTTGCCCCCTTGGGTTCATTTTTATCACCTGGTGTAATAGGGGGTTTTTGTTGGTTTTTATTTTCCCATTTTTCTGGGGATTTTTCAATTACTGGTTTCACCTAACACCCACACCCCCCCAAAATTTAAACCCGTTAACACAGGGAGGATGTCCCCGCTCTGCAGACCCCCCTGCAGTGGGCACTTCTCACATTTTTTTCATCATTTAGGCTGTATGTATAACTGTTTAAACCCCAAAGAAAGGTGTTTTGGGTTAAGGGGCTTGTGGGGGAGGCACGCTCTCCCGGCTTGAACTGCCATTGCAGGAGGTCTGCAGAGCTGTGACATCCTTTCCCTTCCATTGCTCCACAGAATGATGATGTCACCAGTCTTCGGTGAGGGAAGACACGCCAACTGGGAGGAGAGACCTGCCCCTTAATTTGAAGAGAGAAAGCCTGTAATGAGAAAACCACTTTAAGTCAATATCTGGAATATTGTATTGGATAAATGAGAAGGGAATATAGTGTATTTTTATGGACAGCATGGATTTTTTTCCACCATAAATGTAAACCTGTGTTATCTGTGGGGATGTCTGTTCTAGCATGAGGGAAAGGAACAAAAACAGCCATGATAGAGTATCAACTTCCATACAAACCCACTGTTTAAAACATTGTTTTGTGTAGTCTTATAGCCACCACTGTCGAGATTGTTCCAAAATGAATGATTTTTAATATGACAAAATACATAGGCACCCTATCTCCCAACACTGTTCATTTAAAAAGGGCTGCAATATTCTAAAGATAAACTATCAACATGACACTTTTGGAAACATGCATGAAATGGAATTGAAGGTATGGGGTGATAAAATGTTAGATACAAAAAACTAAAGTTTGAACATTTCTTTACTAATCAAATATAAATATTTACTGAACAAATAATATTAATTGTGACCAATTATGAAACAGCAATCAGTAAAATAAAATATATATAAAGATCTAATGTGGTGGTCACAGGTGTAAACAAGTACAAAGGGCAAGTTTTCTGGTATTTCCAATAAGATGAAAGAATGAAGAAACAAAATCCCCCCACTTATTATCTTCTGCTGTTTCTTTTTGTTTTACTTTGTATTTTGTTGTCATTTAAATTTCATTTATAGTTCATGATCTCTCACTGCCCAGTTGTGAGTTTTTGAAATTACTTGAATTCTTTTCAAGTTGACGCAGGAAGTCTGTGCTGCTTTTCACAAAATGATATATTTAAATTATGTAATTATTTTTCCATCCAAATTTTAATACAGAACTGAACATCAGGAAAGAAAACATCACAGACCTTTTGTGTTGTTTGTCGTACAAACTCACAGTGTGTATCTTTGGGGAATGCTTGTCTGTTGAATTTTTCTCTAGTTAATGACTCACAAACCCATTTCCACATGACTAGTTTAAATATGTCAAGGTCAACTGCAAGGACGATCTGCACTCATGAAAAAGTAAATGTTTTATGAGCTCATTAATGAAACTTTATAGTTTGTCAGTAATTGGAAACCTATAGACACATCCACCTTTGAAAAATGACCAATACCTTAAAGCAGTGTTCACTAACCAGGCACTCCCATGTGGATCTCTAGATGTTGTCAGCTCTAGGAGCTTTTATGCATTATTGGCACCAGTGATGACATGGTTTGGGATTCTTTTGGAGGGATGGTTCCTGTGAGTTTGCTTAGCACAGAAATTGGTATAGGTGTAGGGGAAGGTCAGTGGTATAGGTGTAGGGGAATCTGCAGTGAGGATAGCTGTGGATAAGCAAGAGTCATGGAAGTCTATACAGCTGGTCAAAGATAGGATTTTCAGAAAGGGAACCAAGCCTTGGCCACCAAAATATTCAGGTGGTTTGAAATAGTTATGTGGTTTGGTTGATAGCAACTAGGAGCTCTGTAGAGCAAACAGAGAATTATACCAGCAAACAGCTTGGTCAAACTGTATGGGCACTATGTAGTACTACGACTAAAGAAGTAAGAACGTAAAGACTATTGTTTTATTCAGTAAAATACTATGACTCATCTTGCTTTAAATCATTTCACTGATCCCTGCTTTGCAACTAGTGTCCTGGACTGTTAAAAGCCAGAAAAAGTTCCATCTAGTTATATTGCAACTGTTTTACTCAAACTTGGTACTAGGTTCAAAATCCATATCTCTAGACCATATATCTATCAGGATTCCTCATTTTAACTATTCCATGTGGCTCAACGCCATTGTCATATTTGAAAGTGTTCACAGCCTAGAAAAGCCCTGAAGTCTGTTTTTAAAGGGGTTTAGCAATCACATACAGTTATGGCATATCGATAGGATATTCCATCAATGTCAGATCTCCAGAACTGCCCTCCAAAGCAAACTGTTCTGAATATAGACGTGGCTGGGCTTGCATGATCCTTCTCCTTTCATTTTAACGGGAGTTATGAGTATATCTGAGTTGTTTCATTCGGCTGTATTTGGAACTCACACTGAAATGAATTGAGAGTAACCAGCATGGTCACTTTCAGATTGGGATATCAAAGGCCCATTCTGGATATACAGTGGGGGGAAAAAAGTATTTATCCAACCACCAAGTTCTTCCACTTAAAAAGATGAGAAAGGCCTGTAATTGACATCATAGGTAGACCTCAACTATGAGAGACAAAGTGAGAAAACAAATCCCAAAAATCACATTGTCTGATTTGTAAAGAATTTATTTGCAAACTATGGTGGAAAAGAAGTATTTGGTCAATAACAAAAGTTCATCTCAATACTGTGTTATATATCCTTTGTTGGCAATGACAGAGGTCAAACATTTTCTGTAAGTCGTCACAAGTTTGGCACACACTGGTGCTGGTATGTTGGCCCATTCCTCCATGCAGATCTCCTCTATAGCAGTGATGCTTTGGGACTGTCGCTGGGCAACACAGACTTTCAACTCCCTCCAAAGGTTTTCTATGGGGTTGAGATCTGGAGACTAACTAGGCCACTCCAGGACCTTGAAATGCTTCTAACGAAGTCACTCCTTCGTTGCCCTGGCGGTGTGTTTGGGATCATTGTCATAGTGAAAGACCCAGCCATGTTTCACTTTCAATGCCCTTGTTGATGAAAGGAGGTTTGCACTCAAAATCTCATGATACATGGCCCCATTCATTCTTTCATGTACACGGATCAGTCATCTTGGTCCCTTTGCAGAGAAACAGTCCCAAAGCATGATGTTGACACACCCATGCTTCACAGTAGGTATGGGGTTTTTTGGATGCAACTCAGCATTCTCTCTCCTCTAAACACGACGAGTTGTGTTTTTACCAAACAGTTCAATTTTGGTTTCATCTGAACATATGACATTCTCCCAATACCCTTCTGGATCATCCAAATGCTCTCTAGCAAACTTCAGATGGGCCCGGACACGTACTGGCTTAAGCAGGGGGACACGTCTGGCACTGCAGGATCTGAGTCCCTGGCGGTGTAGTGTGTTACTGATGGTAGCTTTTGTTACGTTGGTCCCAGCTCTCCGCAAGTCATTCACTAGGTCCCCCCGTGTGGTTCTGAGATCATTTTGAGCCTATGGGGTGAGATCTTGCGTGGGGCCCCAGATCGAGGGAGATTATCAGTGGTCTTATATGTCTTCCATTTTCTAATTATTGCTCCCACAGTTGATTTCTTCGCACCAAGCTGCTTACCTATTGCAGATTCAGTCTTCCCAGCCTGGTGCAGGGCTACAATTGTGTTTCTGGTGTCCTTCGACAGCTCTTTGGTCTTCACCATAGTGGAGTTTGGAGTGTGAATGTTTGAGGTTGTGGACAGCTGTCTTTTATACTGATAACAAGTTCAAACAGGTGCCATTACTACAGGTAATGAGTGGAGGACAGATGAGCCTCTTAAAGAAGAAGTTACAGGTCTGTGAGAGCCAGAAATCTTGCTTGTTTGTAGGTGACCAAATATTTTTTTTTCACCATAATTTGCAAATAAATTCTTTCCAAATCAGACAATGTGATTTTCTGGATTTGTTTTCTCATTTTGTCTCTCATAGTTGAGGTCTACCTATGATGTCATTTACTGGCCTCTGTCATCTTTTTTAAGTGGGAGAACTTGCACAATTGGTGGCGGACTAAATACTTTTTTCTCCACTGTAGGTGGCCTATTGATATGCCTTGTTTGTAATGGCAAAACCACTTAACAGTATTTTTTTTTAAAATCTTCGAGTATCATAATATATCTAACCTTGACCAATTTAAAATAGTTAAAAATAGTTTATTTGTGTCATTGTGCAAATTAGTTGCATATTAGGGTGACTCAGCACAATCAAACCATGGAGGTGCCAGTACCCAAAGGGGGTGTATTAATTTTACTTAAACAAGCTCTATGATTTTGAAGCAGAAGAGTAAACAGGGGGCTTTTTATCCACTACATACACCTAGAGCCAGCCTAACAATTGCTGGGAAATCCTTAGCTGTTTTAAACAAGATTTAAAATAAGAAATGTATATATTTACAATTTAGTTTTTTTTGTTCCTTTGTTTAAAGTGGGTTGAAAAAGTCTTCATACCCCTTGAATGGTTTCTGATTTTTTTAATGTCACAGCCACAAACTTAAATTGATATTTTATGTGATAAAACAACATAAAGTAGCAAGAATTTGTGAAGTGTAAAGAAAATCATACGTGCTTTTCTAAATTTATGCAAATAAAAAAACTGAAAAGTCTGGTTTGTATTCATCCCCTCTCAGTCAATTCTTTGTAGGACCACCTTTAGCTGCAATGACAGTTGCCAGTCTTGGGTCTCTACCAGCTTTTCACATCTAGAGGCTGGAATTTATGCCCATTCTTTTTTGCAAAATAACTGTAGCTCAGTCAAATTGGTTGGTGAATGTCTGTGCAAGTTTCAAGTTCTGACACAGATTCTCAATAGGATTCAGATCTGGACTTTGTTTGGGACATTTAATCACATGAATATGTTTTGATATAAACCATTCCACTGTAGCTTTGGCTGTATGTTTAGGGTCGCTGTCCTGCTGGAAGGTAAACCTATGCCCCAGTCTCAAACATTTTGCAGCTTCTAACATGTTTTCTTCCAGGATTGCCCTGTATTTAGTTCCATTCATCTACCCATTAACTGAAGCAAACCCCCCCCCCCCCCCCCACACCCAGGATGATGCTGTCACCAATATGATTCATGGTGGGGATGGTGTGTTCAGGGTGATGTACAGGGTTGGTTTTCCTCCACACATAGGGCAACATGTATGAAAGCTCTCTTGGTCTAAGACTTTGTTTGTTGCCCATAGCAACCAATCAGAACACCCGTTTCATTCTTTTAGAGCACTAGATGAAATGTAAGGGGGACTCTGATTGGTTGCTATGGGCAACAAAGAATTATAAATATCGAGAAACGTCCAGATTTAGCCAGGTAATACGGCCTATTCTCATTCTGGCCTACTATCTTACTCAGACCATTCTCCATTGATTACACTAAACAAAAAAATACACATATAAAGAGTATTTAGTCAAAGGTTAACATTATATCTTTAACATTATATACCCTGATATCATTATATCGGGGTGCTGGCCCTTACATTTCGGTATGAACCTGGTATAAACCTCTTATGGTCCTTATGTATTATAGGCAGAAGGAGCATACATAGTAGACGAACACTAAGAAAATAATATGTTTATATGTATTTCTAATACCATATATGTATATTGAACACTATGCATGTATGCGCCTGTTTAACATATTGTATACTATTGGAGATACATCTATATACCATTTGATATGTTGAATATTAATGACATACGGGATCTATACACAACAGTATATAAAATGACACCGTGTTATAATTAATATAATTAGGATTTGTTATGGGCCTGCAGTTCCTTTGGGGTTTGAATGTTCACCTCTATCTATTTTAAGAATATGTTTTAAATGGCAACAAAGAATGTCTTAGACCGAGACAGTTTTCATACATATGGCCCATAGCGTTTGGCATTTAGACCATAAAGTTACATTTTGGTCTCATCTGACCAGAGCACCTTCTTACATATGTTTGCTGTGTCCCCTACATAGATTTTTGCAAACTGCAAATGGGACTTCTTATAGTTTGTTTTCAAAAATGGCTTTCTTCTTGCCACTTTTCAGTAAAGGCCAGATTATTTGTGGAGTACATAATTTGTTAAGCATCCTTTATTTTTTTTTATTTAGTAGCAATGTTTAACATTTTAAAGAAAATTTCAAAAATGGATCATTTTAAAGGAGTTGTCTCATTACAAGCTTTCAGCCTACCTCAGTGTGTCTGGCAGCAAAGGATTTTTGAATTCAGGGGCGTGCTTCTTGTCTGCCTCTTCTCCTCCCTCTTCCCCCCTCCTCTCAGCACACAGAATGCTCTCCTACATAACTTCTATACAGCACGGGGAGGGAGAGGGGGTTTGCTGCCAGGGTTAACCCTTTGTGTGCCTGCCTAGGTGTGCTGCAGGCTGCTCACTGCTAGATCAGCTGCACTGTCAGCTCCACAGAGACAGGAGAGGTCTGATCTATGAGTGTGGAGAGGTCTGTGAAGCTGTGTATGCTAATAGCAGAGCAGAGGGGATGTAAGTGTTCCTATACCCCCTGCTTAGCATACAAATCTCCAGCATCTCAGGCAACAACAAACAAACCCTGTCAGAACAGACACAGGGCAGCTGTGAAGTGAGTTACTATAATCACAATGTGTCACTAGTACAGCAGAGCATGAACCATTCACAAGCCCCCCTGATCTGTTCTATTAGTATAGTCAGAGCTCCACAGACACATCATGATTATAGTAACACACTTGACTGCTGTCACATCTACTGACTACAGATCAGCCTCATCTCTGCACTCCTCAATCTGTGTAGAGAGCAGGAGGGAGCAGGCACACACAGGGTTAATCCACACAGACACAGAAGCCAGAGACCTCCCCCTCCCTCCACTACAGACGCCTACTGTGGGGGAGGGGCTCTGTGCTCCACCTGTATTCAGAAACAGATGAGTCATCAGACCTGACAGCCAGTGAGATAAAGATCAACAGGTCCCCTGCTATAGGGATTTCAGGAGCTGATGCAGTACTACTAACAGGGATAACTCAAAATCAGCAGGACATTTGTAATGAACATATATTGCAAAGCTGCGTGTTTTTTAAAGATCTTTTAATTAAAACCCAATCATTGTAGCGAGACAACCCCTTTAAGGAGCAGTTCAGTTAAGATGTGGCTTTGAGGGACCTGTGTGCTACACATCCTCATAAATCGCTCCATTTTTAAATATACACATCCCAAAGTATTTAAAATAGCAATAAGGAAGTTTTTTTAATCCTTTAGGTATTTCACAGAAATTAAAGCAAAGTAGAGGTAAAATATAAAACTTTCATTTTCTTGCAGATTTTTATTCTATATCCATTTAATCTATATCTTTTACTGAAACACAGTTTAAAAGAGTTAAAAGAGCAATACAACTCAAAATTAATTTCCCAGATTCTGCCATTTTTAGGAATTTCCCATATGTGGCCCTAGTCTGCTATTTGACTGAACTGCAAGCACCTACTGGAATTTGTGGTCTCATTTTTATTAGGATATTTTCAAGGCAACATTTCCGGTTTGCAGGCACCTCAAGATGCTAAAATGTAATAAACACCCTTAAGCAGACCTCACTTTTGCAACTATACCACCAGTTTCGGACAGAGGTGCCTAGGGCCCACCAGTGGAATTTTATTCTGGGTACGCACCAGTGGAGTTGATTCTATGGTCCATCAGTGCAGTTGATTGTGGGCAGGACTGCCATCAGTCATCGTTTAACCATTTCAGGGCCCCATACAGCCAAATAAAATGGAGCCCACACCCATTACTAGTTCCTATTTTTTAAGATATCAGTGGGCCCCTTTTTTATATGAGCCCCTGACAGAAGTACTGCTTGTACTGCCCTATTGGCACCCCTGATTGTGGAGGCCCACCCAACAGCTACTGTACATACCTCTTATACTCTGCCTCTTACTTTATGCCTCTCTCTCTCTCTCTCTCTCTCTCTCTCCTCTCTCTCTCTCTCTCCTCTCTCTCTCTCTCTCTCTCTCTCTCTCCTCTCTGCCTTTCTCCCTCTTTTAAGGATGTACATGCAGTTTAAAAGAAACTCGAGGTCTGCCATGCTCAGGGGCCCAGCTGAAAAATTGTCATTTTCACAAGGAGTACAGGAAAAAAGACACCCCACGATTTATTATACAATTTCTTCCAAGTACAGCAGTACATCATATATGGGTGTAAACTGCTGTTTGAGCACATGATAGGCCATACAAGGTTAGGGGCACTATTTGGTTATTGGAGTGCAGATTATGCTGAATGACTGTGGGGTGCCATGTTGCATTTGCAAAGCCCACTGGATACCCATACAGGTGACATATCCAAAAGAGACACCATTTTTAAAACTACACACCCCAAGCTATTCATCAAGGGGTGACGTTAGTAGTTTGAGACCACTCTTCAGGGCAGGAATTAATGAGAAACGGTAGTAAAGTTAAAAGTTTTATTTATGTTTTGAATATGTGTCATTTAGAGGACATATTTTTCAATCATACCTGTACAACAAGAAATATAGGAAAGACACCCTTACATTGGTTGTCCTGTTTCTTCTGTGTTTAGAAATACCACCAATTAGGCCGTAGTCTGTTGCTTGGCCATATGACAGAGCCCAATATGAAAAGTGGCACCCCTGGCTTTCAACATATAATTTTAGCATGAATCATTCATAGGACCCACTCCATGCCTGAAATGGCTTAAAGATGGCTGAACGAGGTAACACCCCCAGAAGTGACCCATTTTAAAATACACCCCCTAAGGTATTCATCAAGGGGTATAGTGAGTAGTTTGAGTCCAATCTTCAGGGAAGGAATTAATGAGAATCCGGTGGTAAAATTTAAATTTTGATTTTTTTTTTTAGTATGTTTCATTTAGTGGACATATTTTTTACATAAAAAACAAGAAAATGCACCCTAATATCGATTGCCCTGATTCCTCTGTGTTGGAAAATACCAGGCTGTAGTGTGCTGCTTGGCCTCATTACAGAGCCCAAAGGTATAGTGGCACCCCGTGACTTTCAACAAATAATTTTAACCTAAATGGTTCATAGGACCCACTTCATGCCTGCAATGGCTTTATAGTGCCTGAACGATGTAACACCCCCAAAAGTTACTCCATTTAGGAAACCACAACACCTGAGGGATACATTTAGGGGTATAGTGAGTAGCTTAAGCCCTCCATGCTCTTGTACAAACTAAAGAAAATATTATATGAAAAATGATTTTTATTTTTTTTTCTTCACAAAAGTGTCCTTTATAGGGTATATTTTTTCCTACATAGTAATGGAAAAAAATAATTGCATCCCAAAATCAATAGTGCTGTTTCTTACATGTCTAGAAATACTCCCAACTGTGGCCCTAATCCAGAGCCTCAATACATGTGGGGCCCAAGACTAAAGGCGCACCAAGTGGCTTTCAGGACAAAAAAAATTGTAGCTCATTTATAGGTCTCGCTCCATCCTTATAGGATATGCACTGGCAGACAAATGTAACACCCACCATAAATCACTCTGTTCTGAAAACTACACCCCTAAGGTATTCATCTAGGGATAATGTGATTGTTTTGAGCACTCCTGCTTCTTGTAGAAATTAATGCAGTATGAAAAATTTAAATGAGATTTTTTTTCACAAATGTGTTTTTCAAGAGCATCTTGTTTTTGTGCAGAATTCCTGATACTGATTAAATTCAATTCAGTATACATTGTAACATTTCTCATCTGTTCAGTTGTAAGACTATATTAACCAGAGACTTTAGCCAAATAACATACAACATCTCCATTTACAAAAGAGAATTTTTCTCTTTGTTTAGTTTTGTGTTCTAAATCATAATGGGGGAAAAAAAAAGGTAAAATGGGGAAAATAAATGAATTAAAATTAAAAAGGGGGAAAAAAATTAAAAATGAATTCAATTAAAAAAAGTGTTAATAAAAAATTTAAAAATTTTAAAGTATGTTTTTTAAAAAAATGTTTTCAAAACAAGGGGCCCGGTTTGAAGGGGCAAAGTGGGCAAAATTATAACATGTATTCCTAAGGATACCTCTTTTTAAACAGATGTGACTCTTTTTTGTGCCTGGACCTTTTTCTTTTTTGGGGACAACCTCATTTGAAAATTTTTTTTTCCTATAACAAACCCCTTTAGCCCATACGGGGTTTAAAAAAAACAATGTCCATTTGAACAAAAAAGTTCCCCGGTTTACCCCACCACTTTGTCTGTTTTAGGTAGAAGCCCGGGAGGCCCCACTTGCTCGTATGAACTCCTCAGGAAAACCCCTGGCTGGGCGGGAAATAAAGAAAAGGAAAAAAACAAGGGGTTTCACCGGGTGAGCTCCCAGCAAGGAAACAGTCGCAGACAAAACCAAATCTTCTGAATGGGAATTTACAGCAGCTTTTATTGTAGAAATAAAGGTAAAACAGCACCAAATTAACCCAAAGGGAGCCTGTAAAAAACTGACCGGGGTTTTTGAGCTGTTACAGCTCTTGTTCACATTCCCGGTATGTACTTGCAAATGCTTTACTTAAATAAAAATTAAAAAACCCAAACACAAATGGGAGGCCTTTTATGAAGGGGAGTAATCAGACGGGAAGGGTCTGAGGGAGGGGCCAAGCTAAAAGGCCGAAACCCGGCCCTAATAAGTAATTTTTAACCCTTGCATGGGGAACAAAAACAACACTATTTGTATATGTTAGATCGGTTTTTTTTAAAATTTTTGGGCCCTCTGGGAATCTAGTTTTCCAAAATTTTTGGAAACCAGGGGGCCCCTTTGTTAGCCTCAAACCCTTTAGCCAAATCCCCACCTCTGTAGGGAAATTTCCCCCATTTTCCCAAAGGCATAACAGGTTTTAACCCCTTTATTTTTTCCTTTGGGGTTTTTCAATAAAGTGTCCCCAGCCGCTACCCGAAACCTTTTGCTGGGCATTTTTTTTATTGCTAATAGTTTTGCTATTCTGGAAAATTTAATTTTTTTTCTTTGTAACCTTTCCCAAAAAATTTTTTAAATTTCAAATGACACAAAATCGAAATTTCCCACACCACGTGGGGACTAAATTTCAATTTAGAAACCCTTTTTTAAAGGGTAAATATTGGGGATAATGTCATCACTAAAGTTGTTTGTTTTTTTGCACCAATTTTCATATATTACATCGTGACCCCCACATTTTAAAAAAACCCTTTTTTGGCCCAAACCCTGTTTTACCTGTTTTTTTCCCACCAAAGTACTTGGGGGAGAAAATTTGCCAAAGGGTTTTGGGTTCCCCTGGGGACACAAAGAACCCCCCTTTGGCAAAAAATTTTAAACCAAAACAGGGTCTTGGTTTCCCAATAAATTGAATTTTCGCCAAAAAAAATTTATTTTAATCTCCCCTTTAAAATTTTTTACTATATTTTGGTAAATGTAAGGTTTCCCATTATGTTTTTTTCATAAAACCCCAATTAAATTTTGTTTATTTTGTTTGTAACTGTTTTTTGAGTTTTTTTATTTTTGTTTTTTCTTTTGGATTTTTTTAAAGGGGTTTTCTGAGTATTTCCCCAATTTTTAGGGCCTGGAAACCACTATTTTTTTTTACATTGTTTTATAATTTTTCCTGTAAAGTAAGATTCTTTTAATTCTTACAAATAAAAATCGCCATATGGTATGGCTGCAATTGTAATTGGGGGCATAAACTATGGCTTTAAGGATGGGAAATTTCCAGTCCCCCGGGTTTTTTATAAAAGGGGAGAACCACCCCTTGGGCCCGGGACTAAATTCCCCCCTAAATAGATGTCCCCCAAAAAAAGGGGTACCATTTTCCCACTCAATTTCCTGTAAAAAGGGAAATTACAAACATTATGGGTTGATATAAAAATCAAAGAAGGATTTTAAGAGCGCCACATCGTGACCCCCAAATAAAAAAGGGGTCATCGGGTGTAAACGCCCAAACCAAATATGCAAAACCGGGAAAAGGGGGTTTTGGCCCCACAAAGATGGCATTTGGGGCTTTCCCCCCATGCCAAACCAAAAAAATTACTAATGCTGGGGGAAAGATGTACTCCCATAGCGCCCCCTAAGGTTTTTAGATAAAATGTTTTCCCCCAAAAAATTTAAAAAAAAGTTTCTCTTTAGTAAAATATTCAATGGTTTATGAAGTATAAAATTCCTGGAGAAAACCCTATCATAGGTGGTGTATCGTGTAGAAAGGGAAAACACCCCCAACAACCACAAATCATTTTGGAATGCGGAGTTAACAAGCTAGTGGGCCCAGCTTTACCCCCAAGTTGAATCAGCATTTCCCTTCCCCCTTTAGATAAAAAATTTTTAACACTTCTTTTGTTTTCTTTAAGGTATCCCGGTTTTTGGGAAACAAAGGTTGCCAAAATATTTACAAAGCCATACACTAATTATTTTCATTGGGGGTGAGTTTTTACCTGCAAAGATTGGTTTTCAAACCTGGTTGGGAAAAAAGGGCTTTTAAAGGATTTTGGGAGCACCATAAAAAAAGGGAATAACTTTGGCCTTCTACAAAAAAAATACTTTTTTTTTTTTTCTTCCCGTTTTGGCCCCCAAAACTCACACCTTCCTCAATAGCTTTCCCAAAATTTTTTTGAAACTGTTTTTGGGGGGATTGGATTTTTTAAATTTTCGAAATTTTTTTTTTATATCAATTTCCCAAAATATCAAATTCCCCTTTTTATAGGAGTCCCGATGTCCATCACCCAAAAGTCCCCCCCCCCTTGCCGCTTTTTTAATGACAAGGTTATGGGGGGGAATTTTTTAAACTCTTTTTAAAGCCCTAATTTTTAGACATAGTTAAAATTTCCAGGTTTTTTTTTTTTTGTTTTTTTGTGTAATTTTTTCATGTAACTCCATTAAAATTTTCCCCTTTAAAACAACATTTTTCCCCAAAAAAATCTAGGGCCGGGGCCCCCAGCCCTTTAAAAGGGTAAAAATCTGGTTTAAGGCATATTGGGGGGTGGACACCGGACCCCAATACACTAAACCCCAAAAACCTCAATTTGGGTTCGCCCCTCCAAGCCCGCAAGGACTTTTAAATGCCCCAGCTCCCCGAAACAAAAGTCCCGTATATTCGTTATTAAAAAAATTTCCCCCACTATAAAGCGTTTATTCCCCCAAAATTACTCATCTTTGTTTAAAAAAACTTTTTAACTTTTAAAAAACCTCGAAACCCATTTACATCCAGCAAAGGTAGAAAACAAATCAAAATTTTGGCCAAATTTTGGTGTAAAAAATTTAAACCCCCGTTTTCAAAACCCCCAATTTGTGCTTTTGGGAATAACAGCAGGGGCTAACCACCACCTGTATTTTCCTTTAAACTTTTTTGTACGTCCGATTTTTTCCGTCCCGGGGCTTCGTGGGTGGGGGTTTTTCCCCCTAGTTGCATTTTTCCTCTTTTTCCCTTTCTGTCCATGTCGTTTTTTTATCCTTTGGGGTTGTTAACAGTGTCTTCCAAAAAATTGTGTCACCATTGTCCGGGGTTTCAGCAAACGGTTTTTGCCACTTTCCCCGGCTGTCCAATCGAAAAAAAAACAGAAACTCTTATGGTTTTTGTGGGCCCTCTTCTTTTTTTTAAATCAAAAAACTATGGAGTTTTAAAAGGTTTGTTTTTTTTTCCTTTTTCCTTTTCCCAAAATTGACTCTCCCCTTCTTGTATTCCCTTTTTGTGTCTGGGCACAAAACAATAAAATTAAAGACAAAATCCGTTTTTTGGGAAAAATTTTTTGACCCAAGGGGAAAAAGGGGCCCCAAAAGGAAAAAAAACCCCTTTTGGGGGGAACCAAACATACCCCACCAAGACTTTTTTGTGAGAAAAAAACAAAGGGAAAAAATGGGTTTGGCCCAAAAAAGGGGTTTTTTAAAAAGTGGAGGCTCACGATTAATATACAAGTGGTCCCAAAAAACAAACAACTTTTGTGTGCACTTAATGCCAAAATTACCCCACCCTAAAAAGTTTCTAAAATTTTAATAGTCAAACCACGGGGGTAAACAATCGAGGTGTCATTTTCCCAAAAAAAAATAATTTTTGGGAAAAACCCAAAAGAAAAAATTCAAAAAACAGAAAAAGCAGAACATATTAGCAATATAAAAAATGCCCAGGAAAACAGGTTTCGGGGGCGGCTAGACACTTTTTGAAAAAAACAAAGGAGAAAATCAATTGGGTTTTAAACCCGTTTAAAGGGCCAAATTTAAATTTTGGGGCTTTCCCCACAGAAGGGTGGGGATTGGCCTTTAAGAGGTTTGGGGTACGAAGGCACACTGGGTCCAAAAATTTGGGGTCTTTAAAAATTCCCCGAAAGGGGCTAAAAATTATTAAAAAACCATCAAAAATAAATCTACTATGTTTTTTAGTTGTTCCCCCCATGCAAGGGTTTTAAAATTAAATTATTTTGGCCGGTCTTTTTCCCCCAAGCTTGGCCCCCCCCTCAGAGCATTACGTCATGAATTTTTCACCCCCGGCATGAAAGGCTGCACTGTGATTGGTTTTTTAATGTTTTAATTTTAAGGAAGCATTTGTAAAACATACCAAACTGTGAAAAAAAAGCTTTTAAACAGGGTCGAAACGCGTCCAATTCTTTTACAGGGGTGCCCGTATAACCCATGCGTGCTGTTTTACTATTAAATTTTTTAAAAAATAAAGCGCTCGCAAACCCCCTTCCCAGAAAGCTTTGGTTTTTGTCCCCGCGACTGCTTCCTTTCTGGCTAGCTCAGCCCGGGACACCTGTTTTTTTTCCTTTTAATTATACTGGTTGACAGTAAATTTTTTGGGTTTTTTCAACCCCTTTCCCAAAAAAACAAATTTTTTTAATTATGCTCTTTAGGTTCTTCAAGAATATTCCCGTTTCTGGTGAATCTGTACAAAATATATAGTGTTTTTGGCCGAGGTGGGTAGAACCCAAATAAAGGAAATTTTATTTCCCGGGGGCCCCCCCCCCTGCCCCCCCGCCCACTCCTTGCTTCCCCAAATTTTTAAACAGACCCCCCCTGTTTATTTCATCATCCCCACTAACCTGGTTAAAAAAATTAAAAAATAGGGGGGGCCCCTGGCTTCCCCCAGTTTTTCCCCCCGTCTAAAAAGCCACAGGAACACCCGGGGGTTTGGGGGAAAAACCCTTTTAAAAAGGGCTAAAAATAATTTTTAAGGGCCCCCCTTCCCCCGCCCCCCATTGGCCCCCCCCAATTGTATTAACCCTTTTTTTTATTTTAAAAGGTTTAAAAAAAAAAAAAAAAGGCCCCAAAAGGGGGGAAATTTAAAAAAGGGGAAAACCCACTGAGGAGTACAGAAAATTTTTTTAAAAACCCCGATTTAAACCCCCCTTACTTTAAAAATGTGGGCCCGGGGGGGTTGGGGGAACCCTTTTTCCCCCCTTTTATCCCCCCCGAAATTTTGCTTTTGACTTTTTCCCTTTCGGAAACCAACTGGTTGGAAAAATCCAGTAAAATTTTTTCCAAGAAATAAAAAAAATGTTTCATTTTTGGAGCAATGGATTGTTTGCTGGATTGATACATACAAAGAGAAACTGTTCAACATTCTGAGTTTTTTTAAGTGAGAAGAACAAGTCCTTGCTAGATTAAAAGCATGATCATATACAGACTATGCATTACAAGTAGCTAGCAATAAAGTATCTAACATAAGGAGAGAAAAATTGTTAAAAGATAGGGCAAGGTTACTAATAAAATCCATAAAGTAGTGTTTTCTACTGTTTTTAGTCCACAATTCAATCAGATCAAAGCCAGAGTTAAAGGGGTTTTGCCACGATCTCATTTCATACCTCCTGTATCCAGCTCTGTGTGCTCAGAAGGGGGCGTGTATGATTTGTTTGAATTGATTATCATGTGCCCCCAGCAGGTGACATCACCAGGTCTTTTCCTCTCTGTAGTAAAATAAAGGTCTGTTTATGTAAAGCATTGTGAGTAGCTGAGAGGTAACAATTTTGCCTCTAGGCACAAAGGTCCTAGGTTCAAATCCCTGCAGGAACCAAACCTGTGTTTTTTTCTCTTTATCAATGGAAATACCTCATTGAGGTTTTGTCAGGGCTAAGCTGTGCTCAGACTGCAGACAGGCTGCAACAGCTGATGTGCGCTCCCTCCCTGATACACTTGCTGCTGACAGCTCTGTGAGTGACAGGGGCCCAGCCACTCCTGACAGGGGGCGAGGGGCACCAGCCAATGGGGGGACCCGGAGGCCACTCCAATCAGCTGCAGGGGCGGTACCCAGGAATCCCTTTAAACTCCCTGAAAGCTGACTGCTGCGCCTGTGATATTCCTGGCTACCTCGTGTTTCCTGTTCAGTTATTGTGTTTTGCTTATCTGTGTACCTGACCTCGGCTTGTTCTCCTGACCCCGGCTTGTCTCCTGATTTTGTGCTTCGCTTCTGTTTGGCTTTTGACTTCGGCTTGTTTCGGTTTATCCTCGGGGTTCTGATTTGTGGCTTTGGCTTTTCCCTATTTGATATTTACCCGCTGTCTGACTATTCTTCCCTTCTGACGGCCCCATCACTTTAGCAGCGCAGGGACTGTCGCCCAGTTGCCGTCTGCCGCCTAGGGCAGCACGTCAAGTAGGCAGGGACAGTGGGCTGGGTTCCAGTTAGGACTCACTTGACGTGACATTTTCACAGGCCGAAACCGTTACTGCTCTACCCTCACTATGGACCCCATGACAGCTCTGGTAGAGCAGATGCGGGGGCTAACCCAGCTAGTCCAGGATCTGGCCTGAGGGTAGAACAATAGGGGCTACCCCAAGTCAAGGGCCCCTGCATTACCTTCCCCTCCTGTGGAAACCCCTATCCAGTTGCCTGACAGGTTGCAGGTAACAGGAGGGGCCTTTGTGGCTTTTGAGAGGGTTGTTGCCTGTATTTCAGGCTCCGCTCCTTACCTCGGGAATGAGGAACAAAGGGTGGGAATTGTTATGTCCTTACTGCAGGGTCCCCCCCAGGAGTGGGCATTTTTCGTTCCCATGACTCACCTGAACTGTCTTCTTGGACAGGTTCTTTGCCGCTTTAGGGTACTCTTAATGACCCAGATAGGGAAGCTGTGGCTGAGGCTAAAGCTGACCACCTTGAGGGGGGTGGGGAAAAATTGTGAGGAGTTTGCTCCGAATTTCGTCGCTGGTGGTTCCTCTGGGTGGAAGGGCGCAGTTTCTAGATGCCAGTTTAGATTAGGGTTAGCTGACCATGTGAAGGATTTATTGGGGGTTTTACCCTACCCTGGTACTTTAGATGAGGCCATGGCACTGGCCGTTCGTCTGGACAGACGTTTTAGGGGAGAGACGGAAAAGAAAAGCCCCCCCCCCCCCCCGGTGATCCCCACCCATGGTCACCCCTAGAACCGTTGTTTCGACTTAAACCCAGAGGAGCCCATTGCAAGTAGGGGCTTTTCTGTCACTGCGGCTAGTGACCGTAGGACTACTTTGTCGCATTCCAGGGTTGTGCTTCTACTGTGGAAAGATGGACAAAAGAATTTCGGGAATGCTCCAAACGGAAGACCAGTCGGAAAAACTCCAACGCCTAGGTGGTCAGCAGGAGGATCACCTAGGCGAGCAGGTATTTTTCCCATTGTATAAAATAAGTTGCTGCTACCAGTTAAGATTTCATACTTGTCGCTGTCCGGGTTCTGGGAGTGCGTTTGTGGATTCTGGATCAGCTTCTAATTTTGTTAATGTGTCTTTCGCCAAACGTCTGGGCCTACCTTGTAGAAACCCCTATCTGACTCCTGCGGCTGTGGCTATTGACTTCACTCCACTAGCTCGGGGCGCAATCCCAAAATTGTACCCCTGAGCTGGAGATGGGGGTCGGATCCATACATATTGAAAAATGTATTTTTTCGTCATGGAGGGGCTGCCCGCTGATGTGGTGTTGGGGCTGCCCTGGCTTCAGAAACATAATCCAGGGTTTTTTGACTGGAATTCAGGGAAATTAGTCAGGTGGGGACAGCGGTATGTTGACAGATGTCTCCTTACCATACTGGGCAATACTGATGTGCAGGCTAATGTTCTATCTGGAAGCAGTGGTGCCAGCGTTGAAGCCTATACGGCATCTTGTGAAGTCGATTTCTAAAGGGTAAGGTTCCCAGAACCTCCTCTCTGGTGAACTATGCCCTCCACCTGTACCTGAACGTCCGTATGTGGTTCAGGAGGTGGTTAACCCGGTGGTTATCAGCTGAAATTAAACCCTCTTCTCTCTGTATACATAAAGCCTTGTGCAAATTCGTAAGGTATATTCAGCCTGTGACTCCGCCCTCTTAGGCCTCCTTCTCCGTTCGCATAGAGGGGGAGTTAGAAACCAGCCAGGGAAGGGTCCAGTGGCCCCTCCTAAAATGGGGGGTACTGTCAGGGGTAAGCTGTGCTCAGACGCAGACAGGCTGCAACAGCTGATGTGCGCTCCCTCCCTGATACACTTGCTGCTGAAGTTTTGTTGAGTGACAGACTCCCCGCCACTCCTGACAGGGGGCGAGTGCACCAGCCAATGGGAGGACCCGGAGGCCACTCCAATCAGCTGCAGGGGGCGTATCCAGGAATCCCATTTAAACTCCCCGAAAGCTGACTGCTGCTCCTGTGATATTCCTCTCCACCTCATGTTTCCTGTTCAGTTATTGTGTTTTGCTTATCTGTGTACCTGACCTTGGCTTGTTCTCCTGACCCTGGCATGTCTCCTGATTTTGTGCTTCGCTTCTGTTTGGCTTTTGACCTCGGCTTGTTTACGTTTTATCCCCTCTGGTTCTGATTTTGGCTTTGCGTTCCTATTTGATATTTACCGGACTTTTGACTATTCTTTCCTTCTGACGGCCCCATCACTTTAGCAGCGCAGGGACTGTCGCAGCACGTCAAGTAGGCAGGGACAGTGGGGTGGGTTCCAGTTAGGGCTCACTGCACCTCCCTTGACGTGACAGGTTTCTTTTTATTTATTTGTACTATTTGACTAATTACTAAGGAGCACAGAGGATAGGAGTAGAGTGACAGCACCCGGGGTTTGAACACTCAGTAGCTGCCTGAGAGAATTGATGTCTGAGCATGTCTGACCAGGAGTGAGGAGCCCTCAGCCCTGGTCGTATCCCCTGGAGATGAGCTGTAGACAATGGATCACTAATGGAGCAGCTAAAACAAAAACGTTGCAAAATTTTTAATAATAATGAATGGTGAAAATGTTTGTTGTTTCATTTGCAAGCTTCCCACGGTCAATTTTACTTTGTGGCAAAACCCCTTTAAGAAATATTTACCACTGTTGAACACAAGTGATACTAGAAACAAGTGTAAATTTTGTATCATGTTGTGCCAGTACTATAGGAACTGTGCTTTCTTTGAGTTATTTTTCTAGTACCAGGATGGTAGAAAGTACTTGCTTGGACAGTTGTGGCTTTAATAAGTGCGGACGCACTCGATGCATGGTATGTCAGTTTACAAATAGAGTGGATCATTTTCTTAGTTTTAAAGATGGGAAAATTTATACTATAATAACGTATAAAAACTATAACATGCAATACGTAATTTAGTTGATCAATTGTAAAGTGTGCCATTTACAATATGTTTGGTGTACAACTGACCCACTGAAAATACGTATACAATGACACTTGTCAGATGCTATTAAACTAGATCAGTTTAAGTCCTCCACTGCATCTTGAAGTTTTACAGATATTCACACCGAAAATTTGTCATCCTTCTCTTTTTTTGGGAACAGAAAAAGTCATGGGACCAACAAGAGGCGGAGATATTCATAAGAAATTACTTACTCTGGATTTTTCGTCTGGGCAATAGGACGCTGTCTAGACTTAAAGGTGATGTATCGCTTCTTCATTTGGGCTGTTCTATTGAAGCTTGATGCTCTCACTTCCTTAAATCCAGGGGCGTTTCTTCCCCTCCCAGCTGGGTGTTTCTTAACTGAAGGGGGATGACATCATCCCCCCTTCACTGTTCATGCTGGCTCCAGTGTGTCCCGTCCCCCCTCCACATATCACTGTCCTCTCCCTATTTTGTAAGAGCTGTTTACATACCACAGGCCTGCATTCAGTCTAAACAGTCTTCTATGAACTCAACACTGATCTCTTACAGCTGGAGGTTTGCTACAGTTGAATCCATCCAGAGCACAGATCCGTCTCCCTTCATGTTTACATAAGGCACAGACGCACAATTCTGCTGTTTTTTTATTGTAGCAGTAGCTGCAGTGTCAATAAGGAGCAGCTAGCTGTATAGAGTGAAATTTTTGTCGGCCCCTTACACGCAGGAGCATTAAGGCACCATGGCACAATGCTGCTGTTTTCTGATTATAGAGACAGCTGCAGTGTCAATGAGGCGGCAGCTAGCTGTATAGAGTGAAATTGTTGTCGGCCCGTAATTCTGAGTGAGAGGCAGGAATGCAAGCTCCGTGAATATGGCCGGCCGGGGGCCGAACAGAATGTAAATTATTAGAGCCCTCAGCTAATGAAATGCAAGGAGGTGGGATCCGACCGGCACTGGGGAAGTTTGTTTACAGAAAACTAAGATAAGGAATACTGTGAAAACAAGACAGCTTTGCTAATGACATCCAATGGCAAAGTTGCTTGTTTTCACTGTCCCCTTATTCTGAAGGCCATTTAAACCAGTATATTTTCTACCAATATTAAAGGTCTAAAGTTCCTTAGTGTCCTACAGTTAGATACTGACCAATTATATGTGTTTGTTTTTAAACAATGTATGTTTGTTTATACGTTTTATTAAAACAGGTTGTGCAAAAATGTTAGAGAGCTGTTGAGGAAGAGTCTCCAGGCATTTTAGGCAAATGTCCTTAGTAGTCCCTGAAGTGCTATTAGTTAAATAAAACTAGGACCCAAACAAGTAATAAACTTTTTATAGTTCTTGTAGAAAAAGTAGTCCCTTGTGAAAAATACCTTGTTAAACAGAGTGAAATAGCATAATAAATGTGAACAATTCTGAAAAGGCACTTTTGGTCCAAATTCAAGTATGGCAGCACTATATAGAAATGTCCATACTTAGAAAAAAATTGCTATATTAGATAAACCTTAGTATAAAACAACAACTTATCAATTCCTGTAATATTGCAACATGTAAACATCTTTAAACTATTACATTAACTTTAAACAGAATACACATTAACCTTAGTTAATTAGTAATGACTGGACATATGAATCAAATAGGATACATGGTAGATAATTAATTACTAAACCAAACAGGTGAGATACATTTGGTACTCCAGTCAGAATGGTACTTTAACTTGACTTGAGACTAGTTTGGGTTCTGTAGTTGTAGTGTTGTTGTGAGGATGCAGGTACCCTGGAATGAATCCACTTGGAGATAATCTCTGCTGATAGAACACTTATTCCTTGCTTCCCTCATGGATCCCCTTTTAAAGGGTTTTTTTAAAAACCCCCCCGGGGTTTTTTTTTTTAAAAAAAAAAAAAGGGGGGGGCCCCCCCTTTTTTTTTTTGGGGGGGGGCCCCCCTTTCCCCCCCTTTTTTAAAAATTTTGGGGGGGTTTTGGGGGGGGTTTTTTTTGTTTTTGGGGGGCCCCCCCCCCTTTTTTCCCCCAAAAACCCGGAGGGGGGCCCCCCCCCCGGGGGGGGTTTGGGGCAAATTTTTTAAAAAAAAAAACCCCGTTTTAAAGGCCCCCAAAAAAAAAGGGGGCCAACCCCCTTTTTCCCCCAAAAAAAAGGGTTTTTAAAAATTTTTTTAAAAAAAAATTTTATTTTTAGCCCCCCCTTTTTTTTTTTTAAAAAGGGGGTTTTTTTTTTTTTAAAAAATTTCCCCAAAAAAGGGTTTTTTTTTAACCCTTTTCCCCCTTTTGTTAAGGAAAAAAAGGGGTTTTTTTAAAAAAAAATTTTTTGGGCCCAAAAAAAAAAGGGGGGGTTTTTTAAAAAAATTTTGGGGGGGGGGGGGAAAAAAAAAGGGGAATTTTTGGGCCCAAAAATTTTTTAAAAAAGGGGGCCCCTTTTTAAAGAAAAAAAAAACCCTTTTTTTTTTTTCCCCCCACCCCCCCTTTTTAAAAGGGCCCCCCTTTTTTTGGGGGCCCCCCGGGCCCCGGGGGGGGGGGTTTTTTCCCCCCCCCCGGGAAATTTTTTTAAAAAAATTTTTTTTAAAAATTTTTGGGCCCGTTTTTTTTTGGGGGGGGAAAATCCCCTTTTTTAAAGGCTGGGGCCTTTTTTTTTTTCCCCCGGGCCCTTTTCCCCTTTTTTGGTTTCCCCCCTTTTTGGGTTTTTCCTTTTTTTTTCCCCCCGGGGGGGGGGTTTTTTTTTTTTTTTTAAAAAACCCCTTTCCCCTTGGGGGTTTCCCCCCCCTTTTTTTTTTTTTTTTAAAAAAAAAATTTTCCCCCCCCGGGGGGGGCCCTTTTTTTTTTTTGGGGGGAAAAAAATTTTTTTGGGGGTTTTTTAAAAAATTTTTTGGGCCCCCCCCGGGGGGAAAAACCCCCGGGGGGTTTCCCCCCCTGCCCTTTTTATGCCCCTTTTGGTTTTTTTTTCCCCCCTTTTTTTCCCCCCGGGCCCGGGGGCCCGGGGTTTTTTTTTTTTCCGGTTTGGGTTTTTTTTTAAAAAATTACCCCCTTTTTTGGTTGGCCCCCCCTTTAAAACCCCCTTCCCCCCCAAAAAAATTCCCCCCCTTTTTTTTTTTTCTTTTTTTTTTTTTTGGTTAAATTTTAAATTTTCCCAAAAAGGTTTTTTTAAAAAGGGGGGGGCCCCCGGGGGGGGGGCCCCCCCCCGGGGGGGGGGAAAAACCCCCCCCCCAAAAAAAAAAGGGGGGGGGAAAAAAAGGGGGGGGGGGGTTTTAAAATTTTTTTTGGGTTTTAAAACCCCCCTTTTTTTTTTGGGGGTTTTTGTTTTTTTAAAAAAAAAATTTTTTTTAGTTCCTGAAAGAGTTGAGATTCCCAAAAGGGGGGGTCCAAAGGATCCCGTCTATTCTTCTGGACATCTGTAGTGTTGGGTGAACTCTGTATAGAATATGTCAGCAGTAGGTAAGATCTTTTACAGGACAATGCAGCAAAGCTGTTTCCTAGGGGTCCCCATTGTGAGGGGAGAAAATATAGTCAAAACAAGTTGGGGCCCCGTTTTACGATAAAGAGCCAAAAATTTTTCCTGGTTTTTTTTGTCTTTTATAGAGTGAAGCAGTGTTTTTTGTTCACAGCAATCTTTCTTGTTACATGTGGAGCTTTCTTTGCACCAACTTTCAATGTTGCCTATTTTTTGGGTTCCCCGTAAAATCATTAGCAGATGGTAGCTTCAGTTTTATGGACACCAAAGTGTCCAGAATGATCGTGTTAGGTTTTTGAGGGTGGAAACCCATTTAAAGTTTTTTTTGGTGAAATCTTTCACCCCCATAAGGGATTAGGGGTTTTCTTAAAGGGTGAGTCCTTATTTGGGCAAAAAAGGGCATTTTCCCCCTGTCCCAGAGGCGGGGGAAGTTCCAATTTAAATGGGAAATTGTCATAGCCCGGGTTGGAATTCTTGGAGATAAGAAAGGCATAAGATTTTCCAAACTTGCTCTCATTTCCCGTAAAGGGCTTACAAGGGAAGGCTCTTAAAGAGATTAAATCGATGAAGACTGTTCCTTCTTAGTAGAGGCACTGATGGCACTTTGTTGGGCAAACCTTGAATAAAATGCAGGCATTTCCACTTCCTCCCAGGTGTCATACTAGAGTGGTTCTTCTCCAACAGGAAGTTTGGACATTGCATCAGTGTCGACATCTGATTTGCTACTGTGGCATTTGACTGTGAACTTGTAGTTCGCTAGGTGTGGAGCCCTTCATTATTCCAAGGCTTGTAGCTAAGCAGTATCCAGGTGCGCTAGTAGATTATTGTCTGTGTAGATTGTGAAGAGTGTGGCAGCCAGGTAATCTTTGAATTATCTGTATAAGACCAGACAAGCGCAAGTAGTTTGAGTTTGAACAAACTGTAATTACGGTCAGTTCCTCTGAGGCTGTGGCTGGCATAAGCACTGACAAACTCCTTGGTGTCCTGAACCTGGCATAAGACAGCACCTAGTCCTTCGAGGCTGGCATCTGTACACAGACAAAATGGCTGAAAGTAATTAGGATAGGCATGGATGGATGATTTTGTGAGAATAGCCTTCAACATATGGAATGCTTGTTCTTGATGCACTGTCCAGTCCCCTGAAAGCTTTCGGTTGTAGTTTTCTTTGGGACACCCACACAGCAACTTGGTAAGTGGTTCCGCTACTTGGACAAATATACAAAAAGCTATAATACAAAGTTATCTGGATAAAACAACTAAATAATTGTCATACAATTACCAAATAACACTTCTACACAAAACCAGGATCACAAGGCTAATATTACCAACAGTCACACTAAGACCAAATACCTCCACAACATGACCACATACCACCACATAGTGGCTGAATAATACGACCACATCATGACCACATTTTACCACCACATAGTGAATGAATAATACACCATACATTACTTACAGTAAAATAAACCATTATACTATAACCAATATTGCCACCATACAGTGAATATACAGTGGTAGATACCAGTTGTTTACAGGCACGCTGCACACATTTAAGTGATTACAGTAAAGTTACATCCAGGGGCTCAAAGGAGACGTCTTCTCTTATAAGACATTCTTTTTCCCTTTTTCTTTTCTATCTGGTCCAAACTACCATGACTACTTCTCCCGGTCTACCGTAAAATTTTCTAAACAAGCAGATCCTAATTTTTTTCCAGAACTCCCTCCCAAATTTTAAAAACCCGTACAAACACCCCATCTATGCCCCCAAAGCCCCAAAAAAAAAATAAAGTGCCCCCAAAAGGGTTATGGACCCGGGGGGTAGGTAAATGTCCCCTGTAGAAAGACAGATATAGCCCCCATGTAGGTAGGCAGACATAGCCCCTCTGTAGGTAGGCAGATATAGCCCCCTGTTGGTAGGCAGATATAGCCCCCTGTTGGTAGGTAGATATAGCTTCACAAATAAGCAGTAGTCAGCTGATATGATTCCTGTGTGTTACGTCAGCCGGAGGAGGCGCAAAGAGAGTCAACACAGTTCTCTGAGTTCAAAGCAGTTATAGAAAAACACCAACTTTCTTCCAGCAAGAAATATTTTTTTTATGTATCACCCTTTTATTTCTTTCTTCATAAATCCAAACATGAAACATAGGTGTACGAAAATTAGCAGATCTTCCTAGCGCTCACAGTCTGATTACCACAATTCCGCTCCCCTTCCCATCCCCCCTTTTTGCAGGCGGGAATGATGTAATTGAAAAATATTTAAAGGGTTAATTTTCTATTTTTAAAAGGCGAGGTTTTTAAAAACCCCATTAAGTATTATATGGTTGTGTATGGTGATAATATTTCAGAATTCAGTTGCATTACTGAACTATGTGACTGTATCATGTGGAAAAACTTTGAGACTCTCGGTTCACATATTTTGATCAAAAGATGTTTAAGCTGCCCCCCGACTTTCAAGTGATCTCAAAAACGGGCAGTCCTATGCATTTCCTCTCAAACGAGCCAATCAGGGCCCCTTTACGGGGCAAAAAAAAAGCCTCCATTATTCAGAGAGAAAAAATAAAAAAACCCAACCTCAAGCTGCCCTTCTTATGACGCCTGTGAGAGTGGGGGGGGAAGAAACCCCAAAATGGAAAGCACCCCTTCCCCTTCCCCTATAGTTAAAATCAATGTACACCCAAATATAACGTATGTTTGCACACAAAAAAATTTTTGAAAAAAAGTTGCAAACCCGGTGCCACTGGCAGGGCTGCGGCACACATGTAATTATACTGTAACACACACAGACCGCCCCAGCGGACACACTGCAAAAGGGGAATACACTAGTGGAAATCCCCTAAAAAGCATTTACTATCTATCATACATAAAAAAAACTTGGACTCTCGGTTCACATTTTTTTGATCAAAAATTTTTAAGCGCCCAGATTTTCAACGTAAACCCAAAAGGGGCAGCCCTATGCTATCTTTACCTCTCAATCGGCCAATCAGGCCCTCTCACGGGGTCAACCGACCTCCATTATTCAGAAGAAAAAAAAAAAAAAAACACCCAACCCCGCAAGCTCCCCTTTTTTATGACACCTGGAGGGGGGGGGGGACAAAAACCCAAAATGGAAGCACCCTTTTCCTTTTCCATATGGTTAAAATCAATGTACACCTAGTAAAACTATGTTTCTCACACAAAAACATTTCTAAAAAAAACGTATGCAAACCTGGGGCCCAGGGCAGGCGCGGCACACATGTAATTTACATGTACCACACAGACCGCCCACGGCAATTTACTGAAAAAAAGGGCAATACATCTGGAAATCCCTAAGAAGCATTTTCTATCTATCATACATGAAAAAACTTTGAGACTCTCGGTTCACATATCATGTGGATTCTCTAAAAGGAAAGTGTCAATAATATATTTTACAAATAAAAATCTGTGAAATCTACTCTTTTAAAAAATACATATTTTTTTATTTTAGATTTTTCTTTCAATTTTTTTTTGTGTATGAATGTCTCAGAGGTTCTTCTCTACTCTGTTCAGAGGTTTGCTCTCCAGTAGACACATGGACATAGAAAAATTAAGTGTAGAGATGACTCCCTGACTTCTACAGAAGGATTTTGTATGCATATTCTGTGACCTGATCTAAGAGGAGCTGCCCCATCACAATAGGCCATAGAGCGACTCTGTGTCACCTGCCTGCAGCTTATTTAATAGAGGTATTACTTTTCTTTGCAATCCTGTCTGTGATAATAATGCAGTTACTGCTGAGATTTGATCTCTACAGAACAGAAAGTGTCAACCTATTGTGGTGCTTACTGTGAAAACTGCAATACTTCAGTCATTTTTTTTTTTTAAAAAAAAGGATTTTTAACAATCTGTTTAACATTAAACTTTATTAAAATATGCAGTATTTGGGAGGGTGCTTTTAAATTTGGGCCCCTTTACATGGCGGTTTAAAGGAAAATCAAGCACCAGTCAAAAGTTTGGACATACATTTTTAGTTTGTTTTGTTTTTTTCTTTGCTATATTGTAGATTCATGTTGAAGACATGAAAACTGTGAAGGAAGTAATAGTAAGTAAAAAAGTGTTAGGGTAAATTCACAAGGCTGTTTTGGATGCTGTTTTTGACATGGATATTGCTACAAAACTGCATAAGAAACAGTATCCAAAACAGAATGCAAACCACGTTGATTTTTTTAAATGGAAAAACAGTGTTGCAGTATACAGAAACTTTTTTCCACTGCTGTTCCTTTCAGTACTGAATCCTCACATATTTTATAAAGGCTGAAATCCACCTTCAAATTCAGCTTCAAAGCAACGTCTGAAATTGCAAGGAAGTGTGGTTTTTAGATTCCACTCTGTTTTTATGTGTTTTTAGCACTGAAAAACAGCTTTGTAATTCAGCTAGGTTCCCACAGTGTTTTTTGCCATTTATTTTGTAGAAAAAGTATAATGGAAAAGCTAGTGTTTTCATGCTACGACTAAGGGCGTATGCCAAAAACGCGTCAGCTCTACACCATGTCTTTTTCTGTGTATTTTTAAAGGAATGAAATACATTTTTTTCTATATTTTAATCCCTGGTGCTGGTTTGCTACCATTTTGGTGTTCCTATAATTTCCCCCGTAACTGAGGCTTATGTTTTATTCCCAGTTAAAAACGAAATACAATACCAATTCAAAAAACTGATCCAGACGTAAATATGAATCACTATACCCTCAACAACAAATCGAAATATGAAGTGTAATGTCTCAAATAATTACCATATCAATAATTTTATTCCAAAAATACAATAAATACAAATAATTCAGCTCTCACAACTGAAACAACTTAAAAACAATTAAAAACACAAAATACCCCCAATGCATTATTGGTGACATATCCATCACTTAAAATCAACAGGAAGTAACTTGGAAAGATGCATAATAGGTATACATACTGTATAACAGATCAAGTGATCATAAATACAAGAAATGCATCAGACCAGAAATAGTAGTAATACAATAACCTATATTTCAATTCATTTCCAAAGTGATGGATATGTCGCCAAGGAGTATATATGAGGAGGGTATTTGAGCCAGCTTTTTCAAGAGGCTCAAAAAAGCTGGAGGCGAAACGCGACATATCCACCACTTTGGTAATGAACTGAAATCTAGGTTATTGTATTATTACTACTATTTCTGGTCTGATGCATTTCTTGTATTTTTGATCACTTGATCTGTTATACAGTATGTATACCTATTTTGCGTCTTTCCAAGTTACTTCCTGTTGATTTTAAGTGATGGACATGTCACCAATAATGCATTGGGGGTATTTTTTGTGTTTTTTATTGTTTTTAAGTTGTTTCCGTTGTGAGAGATGCATTATTTGTATTTATTGTATTTTTGGAATAAAATTATTGATATGGTAATTATTTGAGAGTCATTATACTTCAAAAAGGAAATACAGCCCCTGCACTGACTGCAAAGCTGATCTGTTAAGGCCCAGCAGATCCTGCACTAACCAGGTCCCGGTGGTCAACTGAAAGACTTCCTGTCTATTTGTATATACAGCGCTTGTTGAGTGCTGTGTATAAAGTGAAGGCAGTGACTGTAGTAAACCCTCCCTGCCTTCTCTCTGAACATCTAGCTGACACTGACAACCAACTCCCCACTCCTGCAGCTGCAAAACTACCATAAAGCGGTAAATTGTGCATGGACATTTCAGATGGTTTCTGCAGAGTTATATACTGACTGCCCGAACGTTTACAGTCAATAGGCGGTTGGCATGTAGTTAAGACATGAAGATCAGTCAATCTGGAAATTTTCAATATATTTGAAGGTATCCTCATATGCAGTAATGAAAACCATCTAACGTTATGATGAAACTGGCTTTCATGAGGACTAGTGTTGAGCCGAACCATTCGGAAAAAGGTTAGTCATCACGAACATTAAGTATTTTCTGAACAGGCATTTGGTGCCTTTTTCAACTGCTTCCTTCAGCTTTGGCAGCCAACCAATCACTGCAGAACACATAGAGGGGATCAAAAACGTCACCACTGAGGGTGTAGGGATCTCATTGGCTGCTAAAATCACATGACCGTCTTAATTGTATGTTACTGCATTTCCTGTTGAATGCCGTTTCCAACTTACTCCGTGTAGTGAATATACTGCTGCCTCTGACTGCTGGTTTGCAAGCAGGAAGAAACATCATTTAACAGCGAGTTAACACAGGAAAAGCTGCCAGTTAGATTACTCAGGGGGGGGGGGGGGGGGAATAGCTAGATTAGGGAATTATACACAGCAATATTTAGGGAGTTAGGGAGTTTTGTATAGATATAACATAGAAAAAATTCTGTTTATAATCCTTCTTGCCCGTTGCAAAGTATAGGCGTTTAAGAGCACTTTTTTTGTGAGGGTTCTTCTATACGATCCCATTTCACTGATATTGCATAGAAAAAAATTCTGTTTATGATCCTATTTGCCCATTGCAAAGTATAGGCATTTAAGACCACTTGATTTGCTGTGAGGGTTCTTCCATACGAGCGCATTTCACTGATATTGCATAGAAAAAATTTCTGTTTATGATCCTATTTGCCCATTGCAAAGTATAGGCATTTAAGACCACTTGATTTGCCGTGAGGGTTCTTCCATACAAGCCTATTTCACCGATATTGCATAGAAAAGAATGTCTGTTTATAATCCTATTTGCCCATTGCAAAGTATAGGCATTTAAGATGACTCGATTTGGTGTGAGGGTTCTTCCATACAAGCCTATTTCACCAATATTGTATAGAAAAAAAATTCTGTTTATAATCCTATTTGCCCGTTGCAAAGTATAAGCATTTAAGACCACTTGATTTTCCGTAAGGGTTCTTCCATAAGTCCCAATTCACCGATATTGCATAAAAAAATTCTGTTTATAATCCTATTTGCCCGTTGCAAATTATAGGTATTTAGGACCACTTGATTTGCTGTGAGGGTTCTTCCATAAGACCCATTTCACCGATATTGCATAGAAAAAATTTGTTTATAATCCTATTTGCCCGTTGCAAAGTATAGGCATTTAAGAACACTGTGGATTTGCTGTTTTTGGAGTACAGTTCTTCAATAAGAGACTGTGAACAAATCTTGACCTTTTTAATATTTATAGTTTTGAACATTTAGCGAACTAGAGGTGATAAGCGAGCAAGGAGGGGCATAGGATGTGGAGCTAGAGGTACGAGACATGGTGCTCCTTCCAGTGCTCCGGACATCACACAAGCGAGCACGTCAGTCGCAGGACCGTCAGGCCTGTCATCGCTTGGTCAGTTCCCTGTGCGTCTCATTACTGAAGATCAGCGTCAATCTGTTCTTCAGTGGTTAACACACCCTTCATCCAGCAGTTTTACCTCCTCTTCCTTTCAGTCAAGGCACAAATGTCATTATCATCATCATCAGTCCAACCTGAAGGCCAAATGTCACTCAATAAACAGACCGCTTTAGATAATCCATATTCCGAAGAGCTCTTTGATGACACAATGCGGTTGGGGTCAGAAGGCATTTCAAATGTTCAAGAGGCCAAAGAGGATGATTTTGTCTGCTCTGATGTCTAATCAGTGATGCCCTCAGAATAGGAGAAGGAAGCTGGTCCATTGCCAAAAATATCAAGCGCTCAGCTGTGCTTCGCAGTACCTGTGGCTTCTAGCCTACAGCTTTAGAATGTAGACTGTTAGGAAGAGGAAGTCACCTGTGATAATGATGACATTGCGGATCCAATGTGGTCTCTTGAGCAGCAGCTGGCGAGCGCATCATCAATGGAGGAGGAGGATAATGGGGTAGTGTCAGTGCGGGTCCAGCCTCAGAAAGCGAGAGGGCAGTCGCACAAGTCCGCTGACATTAATCCACCAGCCATGGTCAGTGGTGGCAGCGGGAACACTGCTACTAGGTTTTCACCGTTGAAGAGGTCCAGGTCCTGTGAAGCCCGGTT
>JAODAL010028616.1:0-53022 GCA_025379985.1 Phyllomedusa bahiana
CATTTTTTGGTGACGTCACTAAAATTTGATTGATGTCACTTTTCGCACAGTTTTCTTTTATAATAAGTCCCCATGGTCTTTATTTACAGCAAACAATAAAATTCAAAGTATAGCTTTTCTACAACAAAACCAAAGTAATAACAGAAAAAGATTCTCATGTTGCAATAGTTGAAATGGAAATATATATATATATTTTTTAATTTATGGCACAGTCCATACCCTTGCAAGGTTAGTCCTCATCCAGCTGCTAGTATATGTTCATGCCTGGTAAACAGATTTTAGAAGCAGAACAGTCTTCACAACGCCACTTCCAACATACCCTATTTCTAACCACAGCCCAAGTGGTCTTTAAGTTATCTTGCATCTGAAGTCTGGGCAGTTACCAGCTTAACTGTTTATTGGTAAATCACAAGGTGTATATTTTGCATATTCCCACGTTCTATTGTAGCAGCGGTTTTGAACACATTAAATGTAATTAATCTGTTCCGTGGCCACCTAATGTGTTTTGCACTTGTAGCTCTGCTCATCAGAAAAAGTATATGCGGTACTTCACAGTATGTTTATTTATATTAAAGACAATGGGATACATAATACATGCAGTTATTACACCTATTCTGACAAAGACTACACATCAATGTACTTTCCTTGCTACACCAACCCCTTTAACCTTTTAAACAATGTGAAGTTAAATTTGGTTTCAATATAAATTTGTTATACATATTGAAAAGCTTTGATGGTTAGGAAGCTTAAGCTAAACTTATTCCACATCTATAGTGGATATTTGGCCTTTATTTTGTGAAAAAATGTCAGATGATGCTAAGCTTTCATGTCTAGAAATTCTGAGACTTGTTCTTCACCATCCACCACCATAAGACATGGATTCAGCTGCAAGAAATCCACAGGTTGTTACCCTCAGTGCAGTTTTCAGTGACAATCCGAAACACAGTATAAACAGGGCAGGCTAGAGACAGTCAGACAAATTGTTGGGACAGGAGAAGTACTTTCAATATGAGATTTTTCCACATGAGCAGAAGGTTAGGGCAGACAGCAGAGTGTGGTCAATAGGATAGTGGAGGTCAGAACCAGAATCAATACAATAGATAGACTAGCAGACAATAACACGAGACCTATGATCAGGCAAAGGCTAAAGTGGAAGTGTTCCTTTGAAAGTATACAGACTGTTGCTATGGAGGGACACATTTGCAGCGCAAGCAGGCCCTTTAAATATGCAACGACCAGTGTGCATGAGTATTGGGCAGCAAAGTATTAGGATAAAGCATTGGCCACCCAAAGGAGCAGCTCGAAAGCAGAAGAGAAGAGCCACATGGATCCCATTGAGGCCTAGAAACACCTTAGAGGTCCAAGATTTGAATACATGTTTAGCAGCTAAATAAAACGTGGTATGAATGCAGCCTGTACAGTGACACAAAAAGTACCTACAGCTCCATACCATGTACATCATTATATTGCAAATGCATGCTGTAACATGACAAGTAAAAGAACATGGTACCATTTTTTTTCCGTTATGTTTGCAGAATACATTCAAGAGTGAAGTAATTGTATAAACCTCTGCATGAAGTTATATGGTGATACTGTTTTGCCACAAAGTCCTCTTCTGATTAATGTATTATAGCTTTGTTCAACTTACATGAGGACAAATGCTTATTTTATTTGGAAAAAGTGGATATTATTTATACTTGCAAAGCTATATCCATGTTCACCAGGGAGTTTTTAATGAATAATAAAACTATTGTGTTGGTGGAATAATTCTAGAATTCAACATGATATATAAATGTTTATGTTTAGAAACTCAAACAGAAGTCATGGAGCCAATCAAGGAACATTCTGTTAAGGACACACAGAGATTTTCACATACATAGCATAGCATTCATAACTGAATATCTAATTTTGGGTTGTTCCCCAGGGTATGCATCAAAAAAGTAATATCGACCAACCTGTAAAGTTTTTTACACCTCTATAAAAGCAAAGCGCATGTGCAAGCAACAGACCAGCAAACAAAAAGAATATTTTATAAGCTTGTGTATGATGATTTTCTGTGCACCAGATTTTGACAAGTAAGTGGAATGTTTGTGTAGATGAAGAGGAAGAGGGCAAAGAGGTTAGAGAAAAGAGAAGTAGTGAGGTCTTAATCTTTGAAAATGTTCCATGGAGATTAAATGTTAGAAGTATAAGATGAAGTAGGGAAAAAAAAACAGAAAGACAGATTCATTTCTATAAGGTACTGTCCAAATAGTCTCCTGAGACTGCCCTGAGATTCACCAGGAAAGTTATCCTTATGTCAATGCTTCTCAATAATCTACAAATATTTGATCTTATAACAGAAAGCTCATTCTCTACAAAGTTTAGAAAATTACACAAAAAAGCAATTCGTTATTTTAACTAGCATTATACACATGAATGTGATGAGATGCACCCTCACATCACCTTAAAACAGCACAAAGCACAAAAAATATATTCTGAAATAAATGCAGGGAAAAACTTATTATGAGTGTCAAGATGATCACTGCTTTATTTAAATCACAGGAACTAAACAATCACATAAAAAGCCAGATGATGTGCCAGGCCAGTGGGATTTACAAAATCTGTCAGATCTCCAGCTATCTGACATACAACATCTAGCAGATCTGGCAGCAGCATCCAACAAGGACAGGTAGATGTTAAGGCCCACTGGAAGGGACCTGCTCTTCACTCTTTATTCTCAGGTCCCATATAGTTTATGAGATAGTAGAAAAAAAATGCAGCCAGGCTTTTCTTTTTGTCCGTCTGCTACAATGATGCCTCTACTCTGAGTTAGTTGCTGCATTGCCTCTCCATTGCCCATATGGTTCTCCGCAATGCTACACCTTTCTGCAACTTCTCAAAAAGGACTTTCATTTTAATGGCAGAATCGTGATTGGACCTCTGCTAGTGTGCAAATGGTTCTGCAATGAATCATGTTTTCTGATTTATTGAACATTTTGATGCTAGCATGTTAGGTGAGAAAAATCAAAAAGCAAAAACCTTGCAACCACTGGTGGAAGAACACAAGCCTGTGGTGGAAGGTTTGTGGTCTGGGGTTTGTGGTCTGGGGAATGTTTTTGTGGCTTTCACTGGGCCCACTCATTCTTGTGGAAAGCACTCTCAACCAATTTGCATAAAAATCCATCATTGCGGATCACAGACACTCATACTAGCTGATTATTTCCATACGCCAGATGGGATCTTCCAGCAAAACAAAGCAACGTGTCACATGGCTAGATGTGTATGATGTTGGTTGGAAGAGCATGAATAAGACTTCAAAATACTACCCTGGCCTCCTAATTCCCAATACTTGAACCCAATGGAGCAGCTGTGGAACTACTTGCATCAATCTAGGGGTAACAGAGGAGAGGATAGGAATATTTTTCAGATTTATTTCAGGGTCCAGGGTAGGCCTCAACCAATCCATCCTTTTCCCTAGGGTCAGTGCAGTGGTGAGGCAATCCAGATGGTGGCTGTAGTTGACATGGTACACACTTTGGAACAGCTGACTCCTGGTCTCTATGGCAGTTGGGAATGCCCCTGATGGTGAAGCAAAGGTCAGGAGATACAGTATGTAGGAGCTGGCAAGCTTTACTTGCAACAAATAGATGTAAACGCAGCAAAGACAGATTCTTCCATTTCAGCTGAGGTACAAGTCTTTCACCCTCAGTCACGAAAGCACTTGACAACAATACTCAGGTTAGCCTGGAGCAGGAGTGACTATTATTACTATTAGAGTTGGTTCCCCAATTCTCTGCTTACTAACAGGATGCAAGTCTTGGGCCAAGAGTGCCATCTGCATGGTGCAGTTCTATTCCCAATAATGAAGCATTAGTTCTCTTAGTATTCTTCAGCTCATGGGTTCAAACTCTAAGGGCCACTTGTATGAAACCGTTAGTCTAAACTCACTTGGTTCCCATAGCAAAGGGGAGGGCGCTCTGATTGGTCGTTATGGGCAACAAAGTGAGTTTTAGATCTACAGTTTTCATACAAGTGGCTATCAGTCACATACTTACAAGTCCCTGTATGGATAGGTTTTAGGTTCCCTTTCCTTTTTTTCCTTTATGGGTGCTATATTTTGGGTGCCTGTGGTGGCAGGTGTGGCCCAGATGTAAGAGGATTGCCCTTTCCTAGGGTTTTACCAGCTAAATCCTAGGTTTATCCTCCTTTGGGGTTGTTAAAAAATTAAAACAGGATTAAACTCATTGGCTGTGCTGGATATCTGAACTCCTCTACCTGTTACTTTCCTTAAAAAGGGTTATCCAACTTACATGATGGTAAATCAAATTGGATTTAAAGCCCCCAATGTCAAATAGGTGTGGGTCCCTCCTAACACAATGACAAAGAATGCAGTGGCAGTGGGGAAGGCTAGAGTCTAATCTCCACCACCGCTGCTCCGCCATTAAACCCCTACCCCCCCTGCTGGGTGGCGTCTGGGGACAGACTCAAAAACAACATGAAAAAATTATATATTATATTTTATATTATATATAATATATATTTTTTATATGAAAATTTTATTATATGTGATATATATTATATATATATATATTAATATATATTATATATAATATATATTATATATTATAATTTTATAGTTATTACAATTAATCCATTAATATCAATCAAGTACATTGTGTATCAAAAGATTATAAAAAGATTACAAAATTGTGGATAGCTAGGCGCACCTAACACAGCAAGTTGTGCCTGCGCATTTCTGGCAATGCGTCTAACAGCTGAAAAGTGCCAAGCATAAACTGATATCCACGCAATCTTAAAGCCATTATAGAGCTAAGGAAAATGGGGTCGACAAAAGTAAACCCTTCCCTAATTAAGAGACAGAACACGTCCTAAATCGGCCCTGGGACCCAATCGGCTTTAGCAGAAAAGGGAAAACCAATTGGGCTTTAAAATCTCCCCAAAATATGTTATGGTGTACTTCAAAACCTTAATTAATTAATATATCATAAAGGGACCGGTCATGAGTAGGATATATTTAGCAAAAATAAAAAATACAAATGTACTCCAACAAAACTACTGTAGAGAAGAAAGTTGTCTCTGCCTCCTTGACTCCACATGTCAAAGAAATCTACAAAAAAAAGAAAAATATATTAATTAAAAAACAAAAAATACATACAAAAACAAAAAACATAGCATACACTATGACAAATACCAACTACATACTGTAGATCGAATCATCTCATATTACTCAAAATAGTAAAGTCAACATTAAGACCATGAGGTTTTAAAGAATTAAGCCTAAAAATCCACTGCAGTTCACGTTTTTTTAAAAGAGTAATATGATCACCACGTCTCTTAGGCATAGGGATGTGATAAACAATCATAACCTTCAAATCTCTTTCAGAATGATCAAAATCAGCAAAGTGTTTAGACACTGGAAGATCTTGTCATTTTTTATGCATAGAAGGCGATATGTCAGAAAAGAGGTGCTTCCACAACAGTTTTAAGGCGCAATAAATGAGTGTATAATGCACCTGAATAAATAAACCGATCAAAAATCTGGTGTGTGGTATGCCTTGTATAGCATATTTAATGCGCCTACTTTAGGCATATACAAAAAAAGGCACATAGCATATCATTGCTAGAACATTTGATGTGCCTACTTTAGGCGCATTCAAAAGTGTCAAATGTGCCTAGTTTTGGTGTATATAGATAATACGGCATCAGTTTTTTGGTGCAAAATACACAAAAAAAATGGTGCAGCCCTAACGGGACATGTCGCCCAGAGTGTCTATGGTTATTCAGCCTATTGCACAAGTCACATCTTGTTTCTCCTACATAACGAAATTTACATGGGTACCATAACATAAATCTCCCAATCATAATAACATGATAGAAAAATTTTGATTTTAAATTCCTCAGAAGTAATAGGATGTTTGAATAAAGACCCCTTACACATCAATGGGCGGTTAACACAATTCAGACATGGAAAACAACCAACACTAGAAACCCCTGTCAAAGATGATTGAAAATATTTTTTTTTGAAGGAATCATCGATGTAATAAGTTTATTACGAAGATTCGGAGCTCTACGGTAAGAAAAAAGTGGAGGTGTCTGGAACTCTAATATATCAGGGGAACTAGATTTAAGAATGGACCAATATTTCCTGAAGATATTGCTAATAAATTGACTAGCATCATTATAGGTAGAGAAAAATACAGCTCTTTTTATTTCTCGCCTTTTATTTGATGACAAGGTCTGTGCTCTATCAAGAGCATGAACTCGAATTAGCATGAAAATGTAATCATGTAGAGGGATATCCTCGATCGCCAAATCTCTCAATCATGTTGGCGAAAGAGGATTCAAATTTTTGTTCATCTTCCACAATCCTTCTAACCCTAAGCATCTGACTATAGGGTAAGGATTTGATCATAGGTTTAGGATGGAAACTTGTAAAATGCAGTAATGTATTTTTATCCATATGTGTAGTATGTAATGTGGTAGTTAACCTATTATCCACTATAGTAACAAAAGTATCAAAAAATTAAACAGAATCTGAAGAATAAGTTAAAGTAAACTGAAGATCTTCATCTATAGAGTTCAAATATGAGTGAAACAAAAATAACTGCTCAACAGTCCCTGTCCAAATGAGGAAGACGTCGTCTATGTATCTCCACTGCTGGCACCATCTGCTTATTTTTCTATATTTGGAGTGGGCGCTTTTTTCTGTGGATTATATAAAAATATATATATTATATATATATATATATAATAGTATATATATATATATAAAATTTTTGGCACGCTGCAGTCAGTGGCTTTAGGGCTGTGTCTGGTGCCAAATCTATTTCAGAGACCCTCTAGCAGCCATTCAGCTGTGGGAGGTTTATCAGCTCTCCCAGAGTGTGGGAGATCTCCCCTATTTGCGGCAGTCTCCCACACAATCAGCGAGACTTGTCAAGTATTCTTTACACTACCTACTTTGATCGTTGTGTTGGGCCTTTGGATCATCCCCATGCACCCTATAGAAGCTGTGGCAACTAGTGAGCGATCAATAAAAAAAAGTGACCTAGGCTGTTTCCGATTTTGAAAAATATTGTGCCGATTTTCATTTTCCGATCTCAATCAATCAGAAAAAAATTCACAGGCTAAAATAATTCATTCCGAAAACATGTGGACAGCGTAGCCACAGCAGGTACAGTGGTAGCAGCTGCTACGGGGCCCCCGTGACACATGAGAAGACATCGGTATTGGAAATGGCACATAACTGGCAGAAGACCCATATCACTTTTTGCACCAGGGACCAAGAACATGTCACATTTGTGGTGGCAGCAAGAACATCCCAATGGGGAACACAGAGGTTCAGCTGGCAGGGCTGTAGTTATAGTGGGTGCGATGGGAGCCAGGGCTGTTGTCAGTCATCTATTAACCGTTTCATGGTCACATGCAGCTAAATCAAATGGGGCACCCACCCATTACTACTCCCTATTTTTAAAAATATCACTGGGCTTTCCCTTTTTTGATTAGGGCCACTGACAGGAGTACAGCCCTACTGGCACCCCTGGCATCCCTTTTACAGTAGCCTGACCCCCAAACCAGTAAAAATGCTCTTAGGGACACTCAGAATAAAATTAGCAAGAACAAATCAATGTTTCAAACAAGATTTTTGTGAAAAGGACATTGACTATCGCTGTCTTTTACCACAGCATGGCCACAAAACCAGCACAGATGCCCTTATGGACCCTCAGAATAAAATTTGCAAGAAGAAATAAGCATTTGAACCAATATTTTAGTGAATAGGACATTGACTATCGCTGTCCTTTACCGCAGCATGACCACAAAACCATCAGAGATGCCCTTATGGACCCTCAGAATAAAAATTGGCAAAGTCAAGAAATTGACTATTTAAAACAACATTTTTTCAAATGCTGCTGCTGCCACGGCTACTTGCCATTGTACTGCTGTCACATTGCTGCCATTGTTCCACCGTGACATTAGAATGTTAAGAAGATGCAATAGATGTCTCCAGTTGGTCAATGAGCTCTGTCTTAAATTCCAGCATTCTACTGTCAAATTGAGTGGGTGGAAGAAAATTACTGACTTTTGATTTGGAATGTGGATCAAGGAGGGTGGCCACCCAGTAACCGTTGTTCATTTTGATTGCCTTGAGGCATGTGAAGTTTGAAATGAGTATGTGAAATAAGCTTTTTTTAATATGACCTTTACTATTGGTGTCTTTAACAGTAACCTGACCCCAAAACCAGCACACCTTATGGACTCTCAGAATAAAATTTGCAAGAAGAAATAAGTATTTGAAGCAATATTTTAGAGAATAAGACCGTGACTATCGCTGTCTTTTACTGCAGCATGACCAAAAAACCAGCACAGATGCCCTTATGGACCCTCAGACTAAAAATTCACACTAAGAAATTGACTATTTAAAACAAGATTTTTTCCAATGCTGCTGCTTCTACGGCTACTTGCCATTCTACTGCTGTCAAGTTGCTGATGTTGTTCCACTGTGATATTAGAATGTGAACAAGACGCAATAGATGTCTCAAGTTGGTCAATGAGCCCTGTCTCTAACTCCCGCATTCTACTGTGAAATTGAGTGGGTGGAAGGAAATTGCTTTTGATTTGTAACATGGATCAAGGAGGGTGGCCACCCAGTATCTGCTATTTCAAACAAGATTTTTCTGAATAGGACATTGAGTATCACTATCTTTTACAGCAGTATGACCACAAAAGCAGCAAAAAAGACCTTTTGGACACTCAATAAAATTAGCAAGAATAAAAGAGTATGTGAATTAAGCTTTTTTTCAATATGACCTTTACTGTTGGTGTCTTTTACAGTGACCTGACCACAAAACCAGCAAAAATGTCTTTACTAACCACCAGAATAAAATTTGCAGGAAGAAATGACTATTTCAAACAAGATTTTTCTGAATAGGACATTGAGTATTGCTATATTTTATAGCAGAATGACCCTAAAACCAGCCAAAATGCCCTTATGGACACCCCCAATAAAATTTGCATGAAGAAATGCAGACGGTTGACGGGGAGGTCCAGATGATGCAGCAACGCTGACAGTCAGGCTGAAGCAGTGTGCGAATGCCGGAAATGTGAGCTAAGACCTCAAGACTTCCTCAGAAGACAGTAAAGACCTAGGTAGCGCTTGCGAAATTTCTGCCTATACGAGAGCACTTGCCCCTCCATATAAAATTCGAAAAAGCCTTAGATAGTACCATAACATCCTTATGCTTAAGCAATAATGGAATATTTTGCAAAGGATATTGTCACATTATGCCATAAACTCGTCAGGAATGGGCTCAAGGAGTTCAGGTTCCTTTCCACAAGTTTGGATGAAGTGATCGTCACTTGGTAACGCTGGCTGATGCTCCAGTTCCACCCAGGTGCCCTTCTCCTTGGCTTCCTTTTTCTTCCTCTCCTTTTCCTTCACACGCTGGAGGAAACTCTCTCTGCTCTTCGAGTGGATAATGTGCTCCACACGGACGTTGATTCTTTTGGCAAGGGTTTTACCATTGATTTGTTTGTTCATAATTAGACCCAGAACATGCTGTTTAACATTCTAGATCCTGCCAGTCTTGTCATAATAGCATTTAGGTGGCATGCCTTTTTGTATGTTGCCAATACCCTTTATGTACACAATGTTGCCCTTCTTGCAAATGCACATGTATGTGACAAAGGCAGAGCTTCATGTTAAGGAAGGGTCTGGAGAACATATCGGGTTCCACGCCTTTTTCCTCTTGTGTTTGTAATTTTTGCACCTTGAAAATGGTGAGTCCAGCCCAAAGAGAAGAACCAGCTTCCTTCTCCTCCTCTGAGGGCATCAGTGATTGGGCATCAGAGCAGACAAAATCATCCTCTTGGGCCTCTTGACTTTTTGAAATGCCTTCTGACCCCAACTGCATTGTGTCATCAAAGGGTTCTTCAGAATATGGATTATCCAGTGGGGTCTGTTTATTGGGTGACATTTGGCCCGTCTTTGCTTCAGTTTGGACTGATAATGATGATGATGAAGATATTTGTGGCTGTGACTGAGAGGAAGAGCGGACAGGGCCATAATTATAGGGGGTGCAGTGGTAGCCGGAGCTGTTGTCAGTTGTCTTTTAACTGTTTCAGAGCCCCATGCAGCTAAATCAAATGGGGCTCCCACCCATTACTAGTTCCTATTTTTAACATCACTGGGCCCCTTTTTGATTAGGATCACTGACAGGAGTACTGCCCTATTTGTACCCCTGGCACCCATTTTACAGTAGCCTGACCCTGAAACCAGCAGAAATGTCTTTATGGCCACTCAGAATAAAATTAGCAAGAAGAAATGAGTATTTGAATCAATATTTATTTGAATAGAACCTTGAATATTGCTGTATTTTACAGCAGCATGACTCCAAAAGTCGCACAAATGACCTTTTTGACACTCTATAAGATTAGCAAGAATAAAAGAGTTTTTTAAACATGATTTTTTGGAATAAGACCTTGACTATTGCTGTCTCTTATGCAGCATGACCCCAAAACCATTGACATTGCTTAAAATTTTCAAGAAGAAATGAATAATTGGAATAAGGTTTTTTTTTCAATAAAAACTTTACTATTGGTATCCTGACCACAAAACCAGCAAAATGACCTTTTGGACACTCTGAATACAACTGGGGCAACAAAATCATCAGAGATCCACCATTGATTAATTTTGATAAAAGTCAAACAATCCACATTCTCAGGGGAAAGCCGGATACGTTTGTCAGTTATCACTCCGCCAGCTGTACTGAAGGTCCATTCCGAATTGACGCTGGCTGCTGGGCAGGATAACACTTCTATGGCGTGCTGAGCAAGCTCGGGCAAATCATCCATGTACACCCAGAAGTCGATTGAGTCTGGAACATGTCCAAAAACATCAGTGTGGAGCCGCAGGTAGTCGTGGACCATGGTCTTAAGGCGGTCTCTGTGTGTCTGATTTGTGCCCTGCCTTACAGGTGTTGGTGAGATGGTAAATAATGATTGCCACAGGACACCCATTAAGCTTCTGCCACAATGCCTGCTGCTACTACTAGAGCTACTTGCCACTCTACTGCTGTCAAGTTGCTGACGTTGTTCCATCGTGACATTAGAACGTGAAGCAGACGTAACAGATGTCTCAAGTTGATTAATGAGCACGGTCTCAAATTCCTGCATTCTACTGTCAATTTGTGTGGGTGGAAGGAATTTGCTGACTTTCGATTTGTAAGGTGGATCAAGGAGGGTGGCCACCTAGTAACTGCTGTTCATTTTGATTACCTTGATGCGTGGATCATGTTGCAGGTAATGGGGCATCCAAGCACTCATGTGAGAGATACAACCAGGATTTCTCAAGCCTCGGGGTCAAGGGGCACTAAACACATCTTCCTTCTTCACCTCAAATCTGTGCCAACCTCTTACCACCACAGGGAAATCGGTAGAGCCATGCCTCATCCTCCGCTTCCTCATCCTCAGCATCAACACACCCCTGACTAGCCTCATACGCTGTACTCTGAGAGCTGAAGTGCCGCCCTGCACCAGTCCTGGATGCTGAACCACCACCTAACGAAGACCTATAAAGTTGGGAAATAGTCAGGCCTTCTAGATCTGATGGCAAGTAAGGCTCTGTATCCGCATCTGTGTCCGCCTCCTCCTCCGTCACTGCTGGGACCCGCTACTTCAGAGTGTTTAACACTTGTTCCAGAACAAATATCACCACAATGGTCATGCTGACAAAGGCATTGTCCGACTGACCATTTTGGTGGCATCTTCAAAACTGGCAAGGATGATGCAGAGATCTTTCACCTGCCTCCACTCTCTATGGCTCTACACTCCGAGGTCCGCACCACTGCTTGTCAGGCCATGCGCCACTTCATATTGCATAATGGCATTGCGCTGCTTCTACAATCGCTGGAGCATGTGGAGGGTGGAATTCCAGCGTGTTGCCATGTCAACAATGAGACGGTTGACAGGGGGGGCCAAGATGACGCTGCAACGCAGCCAATCGGGCCGAAACAGGGTGCGAATGGCAGAAGCGTGGCAGGCAGTCAGGAACCGGATAGCGCTTTAGAAATTTCTGCATGACCAGCTTCATGATGTGTGCCAGGCAAGGGATGTGCGCAAGCCGACCGATTTTAAGAGCAGTAAGGAGATTTTTCCCATTGTCACACACCACCTTGCCTGGCACAAGGTTCTTATCACCCAGCCCCTGCACAGAGCCGTCCACAGCTCTTGACCTGTGTGTTGATGGTCTCCAAGACAGATTAATTTCAGCACGGCCTGGTTTCTCTTGGCACGTGATGATACCCGTGGAGTTTGGGGATCTGAAACCTGCATCATCCCAGCCGTGTGGAAGAGTGTGCGCTGAGCCTGAGACCTACCCTCATCACCAGAGACATCCACATCCACCCAACTCAACCAGTGAGCTGTCACAGAGATGTAACACCCTTGACCGTGCTTACTAGTCCATGTATCTGTGGTCAGATGGACTTTGGTGGACACAGATTTTAGCCAAGGCGCTGAAGATTTTTTCTGACATGTGGCTGGCCAGGGCAGGAACGGCTTTTCGGGAAAAGAAATGCCTGCTTGGAATCTGGTATTGGGGGCAGGCAAGGGACAAGACGTGTTGGAACCCAACTGTGTCCACCAGTCGGAAAGGCAACATTTCCAAGGCCAAGAGCCTGGCAATGCCGACATTCAGGCTTTTGGCTTTGGGATGGTTAGGGTGAAAGCGTTTCTTATGCTCCCACATCTGGTACACAGAAGGCTGGCTGCCAGACTTGCCGCTGTATGGCGTGCAGGTCAAACTGGTGGAAGGAGAAGGAGAAGGGGTAGGCTGTGTCTCTGGTTGTGGTGGTGGTAATCGGGCGACTGGGGCTGATGCTTGCTCATGCCACTCCAGAACATGGGCAGCAGAGGAACTATTGGTCTTGAAAGTGGCGGAGGAGGAGACTTGTGCGACCACCCTCTCCCTTTCTGAGGCCGGACCCTCACTGACACTACCCCATCATCTGCCTCCTCGTCCACTGATGAGGTGCTCGCAAGCAAATTGCTGCTGAAAAGACCATGTTGGATCCGCAATGTCATTATCAACATTATCATCATCACAGGTGACTTCCTCGTCCTGATAGTCTACATCCTTTACATCCTGAAGCTGCGGGCTAGTAGCCACAGGCACTGCAAGGCGTTGCTGACCGCTCGGGATTTCTGCTAACTGACGAGCTTCCTTCTCCTCTGACAGCATCAGCGATTGGGCGTCAGAGCAGACAAAATCATCCTCTTTGGCCTCTTGTTCTTTTGAAATACCATCTGAACCCAAACACATTGTGTCATCAAAGTGCCCTTCAGAACATGGATTATCGACAGTGGTCTGTACATGGGTTGACATTTGGGCTGCGTTTACTTCAGGTTGGACTGATGCTGACGATGATGATAAAGACATTTGTGGCTGTGACTGAGAGGATGAGGAAGTAAAACCGCTGGATGCAGGTTACGTTAACCACAAGAACAGATTGGCGATGCTCTTCATTTCTGAGATTTACAGGTAACCGACCAAGCAATGAGAAGCCTGGCGGTCCTGCAACTGACGATGTCTCGTACCTCGAACTCAACATACTACGAAATATCTCTGAAATATTTTTCCATGGATTATCTAAGAAATGCAGTCTTTTCTGACAACTGACAACCAGGGGTAGAAAAAGAAATGCTTTATACAGAATATCTCTGAAATATGTTCTTTTCCAACAAGTGACAAACAGGAGAACAAATAGAATAAAATATCTATGAAATTAGGTGTAGTGGGACAACTCTGACAACTCTGTTCTTCCTTGTCATTTAGAACTACCAAGTAGGACTAGCAATTGACTTTTTTCTACGGAATGGCCAAGCAATGTAGTCTTATGCAACAAGCATTAAGGATTATAAACAGGATATTTTCCTATGGAATATCTTGGAAATGGAAGAGCGGGGTCTTTTACAACGACTGTCCCCCCCAAAAAAAACTGCTGCATGTGAATAAAGGGAATGGAATTATGTTTTCTGCCAAAAAGCTGTGTATTAAAGCTATTTCTGCTTAGGGCTTATTTCTTAAGTGTCCTGTACACTGGCTGTCCACATTACACTGCAGCACAGATGTTGTGGACAAGGAATGACATTTTCCAGAATAAACTCTTTAGCACAGTGATTTCTTATGAGAGATTAACGTAGATGTGTCTGATACAGACGTTCCCCCAATAACCAATTGGCCCCCCTCCTCAGAAACTTCTGCCCGGAAGTTTAGGGCAATGTAGAAATAAAATATGCTTATATCTCACAGTGATTAACGTAGTTGTGTCTGATGCAGAAGCTGCCCCCTGAACCAAGCATCCCCCCCAGATACTAAACCGAGAAAGTTTAGAGCAATGCAGCTGTATCCAAATCTCTGACTAATACTGTCTAGAATTGCCTAATCTTGCTGTATCCTAACCTAACTAATCTATCTACCAGCCTTTCTGTGGTGAAAACACTGGAAAATAGTATCTGCCAGCTTTTAAAAAAGCTAAGCAGAGAGACAGCGATCCGTTCCGTTCACAGTCTGGAAACTAATGGTGGCGAGCAGGAAGGGTCGTGTGATTTTAGCAGCCAATGAGATCCCTCTACCCCCACTGTTGACTTTCTTGACCCCCCTCTGTTCTCTGCGCTGATTGGCTGTCCTCCAAAAGTACATATAGCTACCATAATGGCGATCTCTGAATCCATGATCACGATTGTTAAAACGATTTTAGGGAAAAAATCAGATCGAATCGAGATCTCGAAAATTATGAAAATCAATTTGATTTCAACTTTTCTCCATTAAATCACTCATCACTAGTGGCAACCAGTAAAAGTATTCAATAACACTATGCAGCATACATGTCACCTCTTTAAGGTATAGTCACATGTAGTGGTGTCTTTTGATGTTGTTTAATAAAAACAATAAGAGAATATATATATGGCAATTTTACAAGAAGCCACAAAGACAGTGCAGCAAATCTATGGCAAAATATCACTGATGGTCAGGGGCGTAACCAGAGAAGCCTGGGCCCCACAGCAAACTTTTGGATGGGGGCCACTACCTATGCCCCCCACCCCCGCCCGCCTCCCCGACCAAGAACATTTACCAGGACATGCAGTTACTAGATAATAAAAGGGGCAAATATGTAGGCAGGCAGGGCCTAGGGCAATCTATTGGGACCATATATGTAACCAGGCATAGGGGCCCCATAAAGGCTCGTCACCACCATCTTGCAGCCACTGAGTCTCAGGAGGTGAAGAGGTAAGTGCAAGCAAATTAGCCCCTTCACTTAGTACTGGACAGTCTGCAGCACAGTGAGAGCTGGAGGTGCTGTGCTGTGAAAGTTTATACTGCCAGTGCCTGGAAGTGTTTTCTTCCCCTTCTTCACATGCTCTGTACCTGCTGCTGGGACACTAGTGAGCACTGTGAATCTCTGATCTTCTTTTGCATGGTGCCTTGGTTGGTGTCGTCTTCTTTCCTCTCCCTCCCCCTCTATCCGCACGGTCCTGTCTTTGCTGGAAAGGGGAGGAGGAGGACGGCGGCGTGGTGGGCAGGAGAAGAACAGTCAGTGTCTGTGACTGACTGCTCACTGCCGCTTGCTGAGGACCGTGGCTCTGTTCCCTCACCTGCTGTGACCTACCCCCTTAAAGTTTCAGTATGTGGAGAGCGAAGACAGGCAGCCGCAGCAGCATTTACAGCAGACCAAGTAGCTGCTGCTACAGGGCCCGAGACCTGAGTCTAGGGGGCCCTGCCAGGCCCCTAATGGCGCAGGCCCCCTAATGGCGCAGCTGCTATGTCTGCTACCCCTGTAGTTCCGCCCCTGCTGATGGTATTATTGATGTACAGTACACAATTTGGATGAATTAAGTTGAGAAAAAAGGTGATCATTGTGACTTCCAAAGGCCAGGATAAATCTGCAGCTGACTCTAGCACCTAAGGTGCTAAAACTAGAAGTAGTAATTGGTAGGGAAGTGCTGGAAAAGTGAAAAGTCTAAGATGTGTGTGTGGTAAATTCTGCAGGGACGAGTTGTGGCTGGGAGAAGTAATCATGGCAGTCTGAGTCTGATGGATGGAGAACGACTCAACAGATAAAACGTCTCCTGTGAGTCCCTGGTGTCAGGGGTGATTTTGCTTCTGTGTTGGATCAGTACTGTATTCACTGTCATGTGATGGTGACCAAAGCTGGTGTTTGACGACTCTGTGGTCTCTACATGGCAGTTTTGTAGGTTATATTGGCGCTTGTATAGTGACAGTATACACTCGTCCCTTATTGTAAAGTCAGTGCACCCTTGTCCCTGACACTTTGATTAGAAGTTTCACGTTTACTTTCTTGTGTTTATAGTGTTGTTTATTTTAGAAAATGGCAAGGTGTGTGATCAAGGAAAACTTGGAGGCAGATATTGTCTGTGGGCTGATGTGGGGAATGGATATTGTATGCTGGCTGACAGGGGATAGTGCCATGGCTGCTTTGTAGTTGTAAACTTAACCCACAAATATAAAACCCTCACACAGCTCCATAGACTAATAAGTAAAATGTTTGATTTTTTTTAAATATAGTAACATAAAAACATAATTTTTCTTAAGGTGACAATTATGATTTACGAGTGCGAGGAAGGGCCTGTAAAAATTGGGTGTGTGGACTGTAAAAGGGGGCAGCAAACTTAGCGACAGTCCTGGGCAATTCTACTGCCCAAATCTGATTTTGCCTAAGGGCCACTTGAAGCACAAACAGGGGAAGCAGGATGGTGGTAGAGTTAGAGGTTTATGAGGAGGCAACAGTGAGCTTCTCTTCTTCCTTCCTGCCCATTACAGGCTACTATAGAAGTTATTGGCTGCTTGAATGGTGGTACAAGTTATCAGAAGAACATGGAGTCGCTCAGCCATATGTCTGTCTATGATATGTTAGACTATGTCGAGTGTGTGAGACAGATAGTTGTTTGACAGACAGGTGTGTAAGACAGACATATGTGAGACAGATCTAGGGGGTGGGCCCCCAAGATCAAAACCCTTGGGGATCCCTGGACCCCAGTCCAACACAGTCCATGATCTTCAATAAAACTTTGGCATGGTTTGACTTGGAATTCTTATAATAAGCTCCTTAAAGGGAAACTGTCATATTGCACATGCTATCTGATATGCTGGCAGCATCCTATAGAGCAGAAAGAGTTGAGCAGATTGATCTAGATTTATATAGAGAAAGATTTAGTAGAATTTGTATTTTATTCATTAAAATCCTTACACAGTCATTTTCTAGTGACACATTCCTCTTAAGAAGGAAGCTCTTCCTTCCAGCATTGGAATAAATCGGTGTGTCCAACCCATGGGCACAAGGACTATAAGTCAGGTGTGTCTGCTTTTTTTTTTACTAGGCAGTAGACTCAGAACATGAAACTGAGAGATGTTATGCGGTTTAGTTAGTGGTCAGATATATGGTGACTTGGGCAGCCAGAGGGAGGCAGAAGAGAAGATGAAGGGAGTGATGGTAGCCAGCCTTCACCTTATCACGGTGGCTAGAACCTCACAACCAACTCCTCTTATGCTCCTTCAGCACCCGGTACCAGTGAAGAGGGGTCTGCACTTGTGGTATTTTTAATCCAGAGCAACCTATGAAGTCAGTAGTCTTTAGCTTTACTGCCCGTGATGGTGGGTGAGGTTCCCTTGGTGTTAGTGCAGAAGAATCAGGCAGGAGACAAAGGGTTAACAGATTCAAAACATCCCTTCCCTTTACTGTGTAATACACATAAGGAGCAGACAGCTTTCCAATAAACATTCCATCTGTTCAAGACACACAGCCATGATGGAGCAGTAATTCCACTTTTCAAGTCTCTTATGAACATTTCCATATTTCAGTCAAACACAGAGCTTGCCATACTCCCACGTGATCTGGACTTTCCTTGAACCATTTTGGGGTATTGGGCCAGGCCAGAAGCTGCTGGGTCCCAAAGGCCATGAGGTGTGTGGGACCAATTTTACCTCACAATGTTTAATTGGATTCAAAGTCCTGCTACAGACTAGACTGCTGCTTGCTTTCTTTCAGATCTCTTCCTCTCTCACACATGTCATCCTATGAGACCAGGGAGTAAAGGGTGGAGCTGGCCTATGAACCCAGGTGGCAGCTAAGTCTCTGTCAGGTCAGCATGACGTATCACCACTAGAGATGGGCGAATTGATTCTAACGAAGTGGAATTCGTTTAGAATTTCAGGAAAACTTCGGTTCGGAACAAAGTCGACTTTGGGGTACTTCGGGTGAACGAAGTGTGCTTTTGATTCATAAAATGGCTGCGAGCACATGGCGCTCCAGGGGGCAAAGCAGTCTGGGAGGAAAAGGGCATAGCCTCCATGACATGTGCATAGGTGAAGCCAATCAGAGACCGGCGGGATTCTGTGACGTCACCGCACTATATAAGTCCGGGCGCGACGCCGGGAGCTCACACTCCTCTCACTGTGCTCATCAGGAAAGGTGCTGCCGCGGCTGATAGCTCTTACTGAAGAATTGATTTTTATATAGCGATTTCTGTGGGTGTCTCAGCTTGTCTCAGAGACTGTTGTCTTAATGTTCTATTTCTAATTTTTTGGGGTATTGGATCTGAAATCCAGTCTGCGTCCACTGCAGCTGCATATACATTCAAACTCCAAGTGGGATCTAAGCCAGTTCCTGTTGTATTCATTTAAAGAAACAGCGTTTTACAATACAAATACCACTTCATTTTTGGCTGCTCAATTCCATTGCGCAATTTACATCCAGGGGTTCATTAAGAGTTGTTTTGCTGGTGTGCTGACCCCAAGAAACTGTCTTTTTCAACGCCAAAATATATACATTTTTCCTGTAGCCTAATTCACAAGCAAAGGTTAATTACAACTGTATCTCTTGTTGTGTGGCGTAGAAAACACGCAATTGTAACACGCTACAAAGCTACTATTTTGTGCGGCTCAATTCTATTGCGCAATTTACATCCAGGGGTTAATTAAGCGTTGTTTTGCTGGTGTGCTGACAAAAATAAACCGTCTTTTTCAACGCCAAAATATATACATTTTTCCTGTAGCCTAATTCACAAGCAAAGGTTAATTACAACTGTATCTCTTGTTGTGTGGCGTAGAAAACACGCAATTGTAACACGCTACAAAGCTACTATTTTGTGCGGCTCAATTCTTTGGCGCAATTTACATCCAGGGGTTAATTAAGCGTTGTTTTGCTGGTGTGCTGACAAAAATAAACCGTCTTTTTCAACACCAAAATATATACATTTTTCCTGTAGCCTAATTCATGTCCGAAGGTTAATTAAGCCTGTTTGTGCTTTTACATTTAGTAAAACACACAGTGTTTTAAAACGACACATACAAGTAAATTTTTCCTGGCCATCTGTGGAGCGCATATTATATCCAAGGGTTACCCAAGCTTCTTAGTGGGTTCATTTGGAGTCAAAAACAGTGTGCATATTTATCATATACAGATATCATCATCAACCAGTGTCTGTACATTTTAGAACAAACAGTATGTCAGACAGAGAGGTGGCAGGTCTTCACCTGCGAGTGGCAGTGGCACAAACATTCCTGGAACAGGCCCAGGTCGCAGCACAGCAAGGGACGTCACAGCAGGTTCACTCGGTGAGGACCACAACTGCCGCTGTCATCTAGCGGCCGGTGTGTTGTTCAGCAACCCCAAGGGTTCTTGATTGGTTGACTAGGTCATCCTCTTCCTCCCAGATGACATCTGACAACCTCAGCCAAGAGTCGGTGGGAACCTCAGACACAACCATTAGTTGGCATGGCCCGGGAGTGGGTCAGCAGCCCTCACCTGTCCTCAGCCCGCCTCTGTCCCATCCGGTTCCCTCAGCCAGAGATCTACTATGTGGTCTGGGCTCAACGCCACTATATAGCGAGGATGAACAATTTGAGGAGGGCAGTCAGAAGCTACTTGGCAGCGAAGAAATGGGCCAATATCCCCTGCTTCTTGCAGTAGGCGGCAAAGTATAGATGTGGAGAGTGGCATGGGAGGTCATGTTGTGAGAGAACAGCCTCGGCATACCAAGACCGGTGATGAGGACAGCAGTGACGATGAAACACAAATAGATGATGATGTAGCCGACCGCACTTGGAGCCGGGTGAGGCAAGGGCTTCATCATCGTCAGGAGAAGAGGGCATCAGTTTGCGCGTCAGGCAGCGGCGCAGCCAGCAAGTGGGTTGTGTGGCCGTGAGTCAGCAGGATAGCAGCAGTGTGAGGTTGGGAGCCACGCGGCCACAGGGTAAAAAACCCGCTTCGCAGTCCAAGAAAGTAGCGGCACAGGGGCATCAGCGAGGCAACGGCGGCAGTAGTCACTCAGTGCGGAGCGTTGGCGGTAAAATCTATTACTCGGCGGTGTGGCAGTTCTTTGCTAAGACACCTGAGGAGCCGAATATGGGTATAGGTAGAATCTGTGGGCAGAAAGTGAAGCGTGGCCAGGGAGCTAACGTTGCCACCACGGCTCTGTGTCAACACATGCAGCGTCACCATCCGGAGGCCTGGGAGAAACGTGGCTCAGATGTGGTGGTCCATCCTGCCGCCGCAGCAACAGCAGCAGCAGCAGCGCCCAGTGGCACGCATGCCATTGCAGCCAGTCAAGGCTCCACCACCTCTGCAGAAGGGAGCTGTTTCTCTTTGACATCATCTCCCGGTCCAGATGCTCCTGCTCCTCGCTACTCATGGCGCCAGCAGTCGTTCAGCGAGGCGATTGCAAAGAGACAACAGTATGCATCCAACCATCCTAAGGTGCAGCAGCTGACCGTGCTCCTGTCCAAGTGTTGTATTGCAGTCCCTCCCTTTCCAAATGGTGGACTCTGTCACCATTCAGAGAACTAATGGCTTGTGCCGAGCCGAGTGGAGAGTTTCCAAGCCGTAATTTCTTTTCCAAAAAGGCAGTACCACACTTCATAAATATGTAGCAACAGAAGGTGGGTCAGCCTTGAGCTTATCGGTTTGTTCCAAGGTGCACGGCAGCGCGGACGTCTGGAGCTGTAACTACGGTCAGGGCCAGTACATGTCCTTTACGGCCCACTGGGTGAATGTGCTTCCTGCCCAGGCACACCAACAACTTGGACAGGAGACGCCGCTTTCTCCTCCACGTTGTCAAACTGCTGCTCCTGCGCCAATGTCCGCCTCCTCCTCCACCACCACCACCACCATCTCAGCCTCCACAAGTACTGCTCCATCATACCACATGTGTAGGGCACAGCGGTGTCACGCAGTTCTACACCTAGCTTGCCTCGGCGAACAAAGTCACACAGGGAGGAACTGCTCCGCGTCATGCAGCAAAAATCGATGTGTGGCTTTCTCCGCGCCAACTGCAAATCGGAAACCAATGGTGACGACAATGGGAGTAACATGTTCCGCGCTGCACCGAGGAGGGATGGTCCAATCGCGCCCTGCATGCGCACTCGTTTCAATCTGGTTGTGAAAAGGTTCCTGAAGTCCTGAAAATGGCCAGGAAACTGTGGCATGCACTTTATCCATTCGTACAAAGCCAGAACACCCTCCTCGAGTTGCAACGCAGAACAGCTCCCCCAACACACTCTGATATGCGATGTTTCCACCCGCTGGAATTCCAGCCTGCACATGTTGGACCGACTGTATGAACAGAGAAAGGCCATTAAATGATTTTTTGATGATCCAGCAGACAGAAGTACCCCCTGTGAACTTTGATGTCAGCCAGTGGCAGCTCATGCATGACACATGCCGTTTGTTGAGGCCATTCGAGGAGGCGACGCTATTTGTCAGTCGCCAGGACTACGGGATGAATAACGTCATTCCACTGCTTCATGTCCTGGAACAGATGCTGAAAAATCTGTCTGGCAGGGGCTGGAGAGTGGTGACTACATCTCGTGGCCACATGAGTCCGGTGGGGACTGAAATGAGGAGGAGGAGGGACATTGGAGCAGAAGCATGTCTGGTGAAATAGTGGATTTTCTACCCAGGTGACAAGAGAGGAGGAGCAAAGCAGCTGGAGGAGGGTGGATAGAGATGAGGAAGACGAGGCAGAATGACCCCCAAGCACCGTGGCAGTATACAGTGGAAATGGAGGCAGGGAGCCCTCGGAGTCACTTGTGCAGATGGCACCGCAGCATGCTTATTTGCCTGGCTAGTGACAGCCGAATAGTCAGCATCCGGCAGAGGGATGACTTTCTGGCTCTCCACCCTATTGGACCCTCGCTACCGTCCAAAATGGGAGCCTTTTTCCCAGCTAATTGAGAGGGAAGACAAACTCAAATACTATAGGGAAATCCCCGTAATCCGTTGGCCGCTCCTATGTGCGGCATCGTCCCTCCCTGACAGGTCTGACCGGGGGGTTCCTCAGCGCTCACGTACTACTGCCGCGGCTGCTGGGGAAGGTGGGGGGTAGGAGCAGTACCAGCTCCATCAGTAGCAACCTAAGTCTGAGTCACTGATGAGCAGCTTCCTTCACCCACCTAGTGAGGAGGGCAGTCGCCAGCAGCAGCAGCAGCAGGACCTGGAGCAGTCCCTGAACCAACAGGTTGTGGCGTACTGGACAGCACTCTGCCACCTCAGTTAGAAGATCCGTTGGACTACTGGGCAGCCAAACTGGATGTGTGGCCGCAACTTGCCGAGTTTGCAGTGGAGAAGCTGTCCTGCCCGGCCAGTAGTGTGGCATCAGAGCGGTGTTCATGCGGCGGGGGCCATCGTTACCCCAAGGAGAACCCGCTTGACCACGGAAATGTGGAACGACTGACTTTTTGTCAAGATGAATCAGGCGTGGATCGGCCAGATTTTCCACACACAATGCCTTAGGCGTCAGTCTGGGTTCAAACTACCTGCCTCACCACTATTCTGATGCCGCCACCCGCCTGATGACCACACAATCTGCTGACAGTTTCTCCATCTGCCTATCAACCATCTTTACCAGGGACTGGTATTGCCACCCACCTCAACACTCTGTCATTGTGCCACTCTATGACCTCATGCTGCTGTTGCTGTGACATCCACACTGTGTCATTGTGCCACTGTCTGACCTCATGCTGCTGCTGTGACTCCTGCCGTGCCCTCCACATTGTGTCATTGTGCCACTGCCTGACCTCATGCTGCTGCCGCCGTGACCTCCGCTCTCAGTCATTGTGCCACTCTGTGGCTTCCTCCTGTTTTGCCACCTCCAGAATGTCATTGTGCCACTCTCTGACCTCATGCTGCTGCTGTGACTCCTGCCATGCCCTCCACACTGTGTCATTTACCCCTGCCTGATCTCATGCTGCTGCTGTCGTGACCTCCACACTGTATCATTGTGCCACTCTGTGGCCTAATACTGTTTTGCCGCCTCCAGAATGTCATTGTGCCACTGCCTGACCTCATGCTGCTGCCGCCGTGACCTCCGCTCTCAGTCATTGTGCCACTCTGTGGCTTCCTCGTGTTTTGCCACCTCCAGAATGTCATTGTGCCACTGCCTGACCTCATGCTGCTGTGGCTGCCGCCGTCACCTCCACACTCTGTCACTAATGTTGCCACCTGAGCTCTCAGCTTGTTTTTTTCCAGCTTTCGCTGGCATGACTTTATCAGGCTACATTCCCGCTTCAGTTTTTTGGTCAGTTTTGCCCTCTTAAGTGCCCAGGGAATTTTATAGTGAAGCGATTCTAAGAGCGGCGGCAGTCATCTGCGTGTCATACTAAAACACAACATTGTATGAAGACCAAACCAAGCTCCCTCTGCATATTTAAGCATGGCACAACGTTCTACAGCACCCTGCAGGCTCTGTGCAGCCTGGAAATAGCTGCTTTTTAACGCGATTCGTGCCGAAGTAATTCGGACCAAATTTATTTTTGTCGGAAAATTCGGCGAAGTGACCGAATCGAATTTTTGAGAAATTCGCCCATCTCTAATCACCACCTAACAGCTAAGAACAAGAACACTGAACACTTTACACTAAATTTACCTAGCTTTTATAACTTTCCTATTCCCCTCTTGTAGCTATGGAAATCCCCACTTACTGAGTGGCTATGAACTCATTTACATATCTGCTCAGCAGGCATGACTTTATACTTTTCAGAGCATCAATAGACATAATTTCATGCAGTTAGTAGAGTTACAGAGGTCACAAAGTTCACCATTGCATCTTTCAGACATTTCTCACAGCATAGATATCATAATTCTGGTAATGTACCCCAACAACAATCCTATCCATATCAGATGTCTTTAGTTTTGACGTTACCCTCTAGTGTTTCAAAAACAAAGCTGGCTGAGGTTAGGGTTAGAGATGAGCAAATTTCTTTAAACATGTTTATTGATATTGACATGTACAGATATGAAAATCAATATAATCAAAAGAGTAGATTCACAACGGTTACACAAAGGATGGTAGAACTATTCGATATCATCAGGTAGAAATCAGTACATGTTCAGATGAGCATGAGAAGCAGTAAAACAGAAAAACAGAAAACAGTAAACAACTAACCGGGGTTATATTATGAGCAAATATTGGTAGAAGAAACATTAAATCAATAATACAGGTGTTATAAACCTTCAGGTGAGTAATACCTGGAGGAAATCCAAGTATCCCATAGAGAGCGTTTTTTGTGAGAGTAAAAAGGGGGATCAATCAACCTTAGTTCACAGGCGCAGCTAAAATTTATACGGTGGATAACCTGCGTAATAGAAGGGGCCTTAGGGTCCTTCCAGTGATATGCTATAGCTGTCCTAGTGGCAATTAATCTCTGAAAAGAACCTGTTCTGTGAACAGTAGGTATCACAGTAAAATTTATTTCTAGGAGTGCAAATTCTGGGGAATGCTGTAAAGTGATACCAATTACTTCCTGTAATAAGAGGCCAATGCGCTTCCAAAACTTTTTAATTATTGGGCAACCCCACCAGACATGAAGCATGGTTCCTTGCTGCCCGCATCTTTTCCAACAAAAATTGGAAGAGCCCGGGAACATATGGGCTAGTCTGGTAGGTGGTAAGTACCACCTAAGTTGAATCTTGTGCATGGTTTCTTGATGATTGGCACATTTTGAAAACCTTGGGGGATAGAGTGTGGCCTGGTTTCCATTGCTCTATGGAAAAGGTCTGGTTTAGTTCTCTCTCCCATTTGGTCATGGTAGAGAATTTACCTTGAGTCTTGCCCATAAGAATCATGTTATAAAGCAAGGAGAGCCCTTTCTCATAACCTTTCTTTTTAAATATGAAGTTGTGGAAATCTGAGAGAGAAGTATTCGAGTGGGGCCAACGAATAGATTGTATCACATGCCTAAGTTGGAGATACTGAAAGAACATTGAGGTAGGGAGATTGTAAGTTTTGGCCAGGTCTTCAAAGGTTTTTAGTCCCTGGTCATCATATAATTGCTCTATTGATATTATATTGTATTCACTCCAAGCATGAAACGCAAGGTTGGAGTTCCAACAACGTAAGGAAATAGGAGAGAGATTTTCCTTTTGTATATAAATCCAATTATTTGGAACTACATATGAGAACCATGCTTTGAAGAGATCAGTTAGAGATCTTAATGAAGCAGTTGGAGGGGGGGGCACCTACTATTGAAGACATCAGATGTAGATTTACTGGATTGGGAGTGAAAGAGGTGGTTTCAATATGTGTCCACAGATTATCTTCAGATTGGTGCCACAGATCAAAGGCCTGCTCCAGAATAATTGCTGAGTTGTAGGCAGCCAAATTAGAAACAGCTAGGCCACCTTTTTTATGACTAAAGTATAGCAGGTCTTTCTTAATTCTAGGCCTGCGGCCATTCCAAATGAACTTTGCAAGTAAATGTTGAAATTTATGTATCATAGGTGAAGGAAGTAAATAGGGGATAGCCCTGCAAACATAAATAAATTTAGGAAGCAAAGACATCTTCACAACATTAATTCTGGCAGTCGATGACAAATTGAGAGGAAGTAAACGTTTGATTTCCGAGTCTAATAAACTGTATAAATGGTTGTAATTATCATTAATAGTTAGAATGGGGGTAGGAGAGACTTTAATGTCTAAATAGTCAACATGTCGCTCTGCCAAATTAAATCCAAGAGATCCTAGTTAAGTTGTTGAGCTGACACATTGTTCACTGGAAACAGAACAGATTTAGATCTATTTAATTTATAAAAGAGAGAGTAAAAAAGATTTAGAAGTTTAAGAATTTCTTCAATGGAATAGGAAGGGTCGGTGGTTATAAGCCTCAGCATCATCAGCATATAAGCTTATTTTATGATGAACATTATTAATTTCGTAAGGCCTGATATAAGGGGTTGGCTCTAATATGTTCAGCTAGGGGCTCCATGCATAACACAAAAAATCAGGGGGAAAGAGGGCATCCCTGACCCGTGCCATTTGAAATATCGAAAGGGGAAGAAAGAAATCCGGAATTGAGGACTTGTGCTGAAGGCGTGGAGTAGAGGGACATTATAGCATCCAAGATAAAACCTGACAAGCCAAATTTTATCAAGACAGAGTGAATGTAAACCCAGTTAACCCTATCAAAGGCTTTTTCTGCATCGAGGGACAAAAAAGCCACATCTGAGATGGAAGAGCCAGCAATCTGTACAAGATCTAATAGGCGCCTGGTAGCGTCTCTGGCCTGCCTACCTGGAATGAAGCCCACTTGATCTTTATGGATCAGGGATGATACTAATGAATTAAGGCGGGTGGAAATAAGCTTTGCGTATATTTTAATATCTGAATTTAAAAGGGAAATGGGTCTATAGTTAGATGGTTGATCTGGAGCTTTCCCAGGTTTTGGGATTGTAGTTATAATTGCCGCAAGGAGTTCCTTTAATGGTTGTTTTCTTAAAACTATCTCATTACAAAGTGATGTTAAATGTGGAGAAAGAAGGTCTGAGAAGAGTTGGTAGTACTCATTAGAAAGGCCATCAGGACCAGGGGCTTTGTTTGTTTTACTATACCGTATTGCTTTCTGGACTTCGGCTAGTGAAAAGGGACTATTCAATTTGGCTAGCTGGGCACTAGATAGTACTGGGAGATTAACAGAATTTAAGAAATGATTAATGTGCTCTTCAGAGGGTGGGAGGAGATGTTCGCTCTCTTGTAGGTTATAGAGATTAGAGTAGTAGTCAGCGAAGTAATTTGAAATGTCTATTGGATTTATTATTTTACCACCATTGGATGAAGAGAGGTGAGTGATTCTGGTTTTGGCGTGAACCTGTTTCACTCGCTTCGCCAACAGTTTGCTTGGCCTGTCTCCTTGTAGATAGAATTGCCATTTCATTTTGGCCAGGTTGAACTCATATTTGTGAAGATACATTGTTCTTAATTTATTCCTCAAATCTACTAGGGAGTCTTTGTTTTGAGGGGATGGGTCAAGTTTAAATGCTTTGTCTTGTTTCTCAATATCAGACAATAACTCACAGAGGGCTTGTTGGCGTTTCCTTTTTTCTCTACTTGCTACTTGGATAAATATACCTCTAATAAAGGCTTTATGGGCACACCACAGGGAGCTACTAGAGGAGACAGAAGAGATGTTAGTTGAAAAAAAATGTTTAATCTCAGATGCAATATATGAGCTGATCTCCTGTTTTTTAAGAAGAAAATTATTGAGCGCCAAAGTGAAGTATTTGGGGATTGAATTTTGGATCTAGGCACATTTCAACAGAGGCATGGTCCGACCATGTGATATATCCAATATCTGATGATAAGAGCTCATTAAGAACTATTTTATCTAGTAAAAAGAAGTCGATTCTAGAGTGTACATTTTTAGGGGCAGAAAAGAATGTATAATCTCTCTCCGTGGTATGTAAATACCTCCAGATGTCATGAAGGTCTTCCTCTAATAAATATGATTGAAGATCATTTGCAAGGTTAGTTCGTAAGCCAGACCTATCCAATTTAGCACAAACAACTGAATTAAAATCTCCTCCGAGGATCAACCCACCTCTTCTAATGCTCTTTGCCTTTGTAACAACTTTCTTAATGAAGGTAATTTGTTTCTCATTTGGAGCATAAATTGATGTGAGTGTATAGGGTTTGGAGTTAATTATGCAGACAATAATAACATAGCGACCTTCTGGGTCAGTAATAGATTGTAAAAGAGAGAATGAAATAGAATTCTTTATTAGAATTGCTACACCAGCTCTTTTTTTAGGAGAGTGAGCTTGGAAAATGTAAGGGAAATTTTTATGTTTCAATCTATGTTGATCTTTAGAAGTGAGATGTGTTTCTTGCAAGCAAATAATATCTGCTTGTGATTTAAGTACATCTCTCCAAAGCAAAGAGCGTTTGAAGGGCGAATTTAATCCCTTAACATTATATGTAAGAAGTTTAATAGACATGATGTAAGTAGGGAAGCACGCAGTGAGCTACGATGACATTGTTAGTATCATAAACACCTGAAAAAAAGAGGGTTACAACAAGTAAAGAGTAGAATTTATCCACATTATGAACAAGAACCAAAAACAAGAACATCGCAATAAAAGTCATTGCAAGAAACTAAATTATTCCTAAAAAGGAAAAAATATCGTGGGCAAAGTCCTGCCTTGAACCTAAAAAGGAAGGAACAGATTCAGAAAAAAAAGAAAAATAATAATTCTAAATGAGTGAAGCATGAGAGTTCCCATCAGGAGCTCCTATGGGTAGCACAACCAAAAGGATACTGAAGGACAATCAGTCCAAAGATCTTGGTCTACTGTGGAAGGTTTTGTCGGACCACAAGGGGGTGATCATCTCTGGATGTGCGTGCTTCTTACGGACAGGACTGGATTCTTCAGGAGAGATCAACTTCCAGCTTTTTAAAATAGAGCAGGCCTCTTCTGGGGAGCTACAAATGAATTGGGTACCATCTCTAACAACGATAAGCTTGACTGGAAAACCCCATCTGTAGTGAATATCTCTTTCCCGTAGAAGCTTGGTGTAAGGCTGGAACTCCCGTCTTTTGAGCATGGTAGCTGCTGAAAGGTCAGGGAAAATGGAAATTGTCTGGAAGCGTTCTGGTAATTTATCAGCTTTGCGGAGAGCTCTTAAGAAGTTTTCTTTTGTGTTGTAAAAATGGATCCGAGCAATAGTGTCCCTCGGGACTTGCTGTGGTAGATTTTTCGGTTTTGGGATCCTATGTATCCGGTCTATTGTCAGCTCCTGTTGATTTACACCCGGCAGTACTAGAGCCATAAGGTCTGTTAGGTAAGTATTTAGTGTGTCAGGGGTAACAGATTCTGGGATGCCACGGACTCTGACATTGTTGCGGCGAGACCTATCTTCTAAGTCTGAGACTTTGGCTGAAAGACGCTGCACCTCTTCTTCCAGTACACTATTGGCGTCGATTAAGGCATTATGAGAGGCAGCAAACTCTGACATCTTAGTCTCAACGTGCTCAGTTCGTGATGCAAGAGACTGAATATCTTGTCTCAATTCTCCCATCATTTGCTTCAGGTCAGATTGTATAGAAGTGCGGAAAGTGGAGAAGAGTTGATGAAGCAATGCAACGGTGAGAGGTTGGGAGTCAAAAGGATCCTGTTGATCTAGGTCCACTGATTCTGCTCTTGAAGAAGGAGTGGGAGAGGATGGGGGAGGGAAATGTGGCCCCCTTCTGGACGAAGAGCGGGTCTGTGATGATGAAGAAAAGAATTCTGGCAACTTAGTTGGCTTAGTCTTTGGATTTTTCTTTGTAGTGCCTCCCATTTCTGGAACGTGAGATTTGAAAGACTGCGACAGGGCTGTAAGAAGTTGGATATTAAGATATAAAGCTGTAATGTAGAAGGAGGGTTTTTTGTTGTTGTTTTCTTTTTCCTCCTGTTCTCCTTTCTTTATCAGGTAGTGATAGTATGAAGCTGCTTCTAAATAAGCAGCAGAAAAAAGGATACTTCTGGACAGTGATTGTAAACAGTCTCTACATGCAGGTAAAGTCTCTAGAGGAGAGTGTAGGAGCACTGTGAGTGAGTTCAGGGTCCAGTGCACTGAAGTAAAAAGTGCTTACATCAGGAGGTGTATTGAGGATGCAGAGAAAGCCTATAATAGACTCAGGCTTAGATGGTGAGACTTTCAGATATAATACTGCAGCAGGAATTAGCAGAAAAGTCCTGACAGTGGAGGGATGCTGGACACTTCAGGTTTAAACTGACACTGAGCACAGCACTGCTGACTGAGTAGCTCACTAAAATGATTCCTGATCACCAGTGCTTCCCAAGAAGTAGCAGAGTCCAGTGCACTGAAACAGCAAGTACTTATATCAGGAGCTGTATGGAGGCTGCAGAGAAAGGTTATAATAGTCTCAGACTGAGATTGTGAGGCTGTCAGAGGTGATATTGCAGCATGACTCAGCAGGAAAGTTCTGGTAATGGAGGAATGCTGGGCACTGCAGGGTTACACTGACACTGAGCACAGCACTGCTGATTGAATAGCTCACTAAAATGTCTCCTGAGCACCAGTGCTTTCCAAGAGGTGGCAGATAAACTTTTATATAAAGCAGGACATGTGCTGTAGTAGCTTTGTAGGCAGTTTTCAGTGAGGCCAGCAGCAGCCCTGGAAAGGGTAGCTGTTACAAGCCTACCTTAGTAGATGTGAGAGGTTCCCAGAGTTGTTATTTTGCTTCAGCTCCAGTGCCATTGAAGATACAGACCCCAGGTTTTCACAGGATAACAAGTCTGATGTACATGTCCTTAGATGGTTGCTTTTTAGTTAGCAGGATGGCTGTAAAGGGTTTATTTGGGCTGCAGAAAGGAGCTGTAGATGGGAGCTCACCAGGCACAGGTCTGCTCACATCCTTGGTCAGGCCACGCCCCCCGATGAGCAAATTTCTAAAAAATTAGATTCGGCCGAATTTTAAAAAAACAGCTCTTTCCAGGCTGCATAGAGCCTGTATGGTGTTGTAGGACATTGTGTAATGTAGAAATATGCATAGGAACTGTGGTTTGGTATTGAAACAATGCTGGGATTTAGAATGACACGCAGATGACAGACACCGCTCTTAGAATCGCTTCACATTTCACTGGGCAGTTATGGGGTCAAAACGGACCAAATAACTGGAGTGGCAAATTCTAGTATGGATGCTCCAGCTTGCAGGCTGTCGCCGTGAAAACCAGATGATTTCTAGTGTTTCCCGTATGGGTATCATACCTGCAACCTCTATACTCTGCATAAAGATGTTTTAACTGCATGAAAATAAACATGAAGTGATTTTAAAGAAAGCTGCAATCATCTGGTTTTCACGGCGACAGCCTGCAAGCTGAAGCATCCATATTAGAATTTGCTGCTACTACTCTCCCAGGAAGGAGCTGACTGGGAGTCTCCGTGCTGTGCTTCAATCAAGGTATTTGCCTAAACTCTTTTCATAGTGAGCTGACTAATAGATTTGTTTATATCAAATAACTGGAGTGGGAACGCAGCCTGACAGGGTAATTTCAGTGCCAGTTAGAAAGAACCGAGCAGAGAGCCAAGATCCCACTATAGCGTCAAAGAGTGCACTTCTTTTACACCGTCAGCAGATGATTCCACAGATTATGACAGAACCTGTTCTGTTGAACGCTGATACATGTGGAGCCCGCTCCCCCCAAAAAAAAAGAGTGGAGAGGGTGTCAGCAGCAATTTTGTGTTAACGTCACTGATCATTTTGCTCTTCCTTTAATCCATCAGTCGACACACGATATCAAGGGCGTCAGCATAGGTGTCCTTCATAAGCTTGATAAAGACTCATGTGAGTCGAAACGTTGCTGAGATGCTGTAACCTTGGGATCTTAAATGGGACCTATGCTGACGCCCTTGATATCATGTGTTGGAATACTTGAAGAAGAGGGGAGACTCCCTTCATTTGGCGGTCTGCTGCTTTAAGGTGATCTTGTAGAAATATTCTTAAGGACTTCTGTGCTGTCCAAAAACATTGATTGATGTTTTAATCCATTAGTGTCCACTTTCAATCGGTCAATAATCCATCAGTATTGCAAAAGCCAAAAGCAAACAGGAGTTGATCCAAAACAGAGATGACAAGTAAATGGAATATTTGCATGTCTTCGGTGTTTTGTATCCACTCCTGCTTTTGGCTACCTAATCATCAGACAATCCTGATGCAAACAAAGGACCATGTCATCCTGACTTTACAGTTTCTCCGAAAACACAATCTTCTGTGTTTGTCCTTTTCATTCCTTCTGACCCATTAAAAGAACGGGAAAACCAAACAAAGTGGCAATGTCATAGAGTGGTGGAGGGTCGAAACAGCATCAGGAAACCACAAGGTGGTCAAGTTAGAGAGTGGTCAGTTGGCAGCAGCATGAGTAGGCCACAATGTGGCACAATGACAGATAGTGGAGGTGGCAGCATGAGTATGCCACAGAGTAGAACAATGACAGAGTGTGAAGGTGGCAGCAGCATGGGTAGGCCACAGAGTAGCACAATGACAGACTGTGGAGGTGGCAGCAGCATGAGTAGGCCACAGAGTGGCACAATGACAGATTGTGAAGATGGCAGCAGCATGAGTAGGCCACAGAGTGGCACAATGACAGATTGTCGAGGTGGCAGCAGCATGAATAGGCCACAGAGTGGCACAATGACAGATCATAGAGGTGGCAGCAGCATGCGTAGGCCACAGATTGGCACAATTATACAGTGTGTAGGTGACGGCAGCAACAGCAGCATCAGGCTGGAGAGTGGCACAATGAGATCATTTTGAGGTGGCAGCAGCTAGGTGACATAATTAGGAGGTGGTGGCAGCAGCAGCATCAAGCCAGAGTGACATGGTGACATAGCCTGGAGTTGACAACAGCAGCAGCAGAATGAGGAGACTTGAGTGGTGAGGTGGCAGCAGCATCAAAAGGCTACATAATTGCCCAGTGAAGAGTGGGGAAGTGAGTGGCAATACCAGTCCCTGGTAAAGATGGTGGGTGGTAAAATTCATCAGGCGGGTGCCAGCATCAGAATAGTAGCTGAGGCAGGTAGCCAGAAGAATCCAAACTAATTTGTCAAAGTTTGGGTGAGGCGGCATGGCTGATCTAATCTGAAGCAGCGGGCCATCTATGCAAGTGACTCTGAGGGACTCCCTGCCTCCATCTCCACTGTATACTGACATGGTGTGTCTGGGTCATCTGCCTCGTCTTCCTCATCTCCCTCTACCTCCTCCAGCTGCTCCTGCTTCTCCTCTCCTGTCACCAGTGGTGAACTATCTTTGAAATACAGTGTGTGTATTTCTCATATACACACATCTCCATTACAGGCAGGATATTATTTTGAGATATTGTTCTCTGTGCCAAAGAGTTACTTTTAACAGACTTAACTGGCTGTAATGAAGATGTGTGTATGTGAGAAACATACACACTGTATTTCAAAGATAGTTCACCACAATAAGTGGAAAAAGTAACTATTTGGCACAGAGAACAATATCCCACACACACTGTGTAGTTGAAAGGTATTTCACACCAGTAACTCTAAAATTAGAAGTATTTGGCACAATCTAGTGCAATCTAGTGCAGCTGCAGAGAGATCCATGTACATATGAGACACAGTGGCAAGTGGCAGTATGTAAAATGGCTGGCCTATTTATATGGCTGTGACATCACAGAAGCTGATTGGCTGCTGGTTGGCTGCATGTCTGCATGTCATGGCTTTGAAGGTGTTCCTTTCTTTCTCCCATAGTTCTTTGCCCCATGTCACACCATATGCTCACGACCATTTTAGAAAAAAAGATGATTCCTTACCATGAATCGCCAGGAAATTCGGTTTTGTTTAGAATCAAATTTTTCCTGAAATTCAAAATTAATTCCACTTCGTCAGATTCCATTCGCTCATCACTAGTTAGTTTGAACAAGAATCCATTGTGTTGGAGTGTGCTATCTTTCTCACTCTGCCCCAGAGGCCATGATCCTCTGAGCTAACTGTCCTCCAAGATGTCACAATATACGATAAATTATAGTCTTAAAAAATATGAAATAATTTTAAAAAACTATGGATCATATCAATAAGCCACCTAGTTTTCAGCATTTACCTCCAGTTGCTATTCCTTATTTTCCACAGCCTGGCCCCATTTTATATACATTTTTGCCACTGAACAAACCCTTTAATTAGGAATAATTTTGCAGAGCACACTACACTGCAGACGTCAGTCATCCAAAATAGGGAACCTGTTGTGGTCCACAACTGTTAAGAGCTGTTGTCTGGGGGGAAAGGGGCTCCAGCTGGAGTTTTGCACGAGGCCCACAAGCTTTAAAGGGAACCTGTCACATAGTTTATGCCCCCCTTGCTGAGGACAGCACAAGCTAGTGTCAGACCTGCCATTTCCAGCGCTGTGTCCCTTATTCTGTAAGATTCTGTAGTTTTAGAGCATTTACCCCTCAAATCTTATTAATAAGCAGCTGTTAGCCCCACCCACCAAAGGCTAGCCCCACCCACTGACAGTTATTCACTTGTTTCTACCTATTCAAAGTAATAGATTTATCAGTTGAGGTGGGCGGCGCTAGCCTCAGATGGGCGGAGATTGACAAAAACTGACTCTTTGAATGATTCTTTTCTGGCTGAAAACTGCATATTTGAGCATTAAATACTCGAAAACTACAGCATCTTACAGAATAAGGGACACAGCACTGGAAACAGCATGTCTGTCACTAGCTTGTTCTGTCCTCAGCAAGGGGGGGCATAAACTATGTGACAGGTTCTCTTTAAGCTACACACCTGGAGGTTAGTGTTCTGTTCAAAGAGCCCTGCTGGCTGCATGTGTTGAGGCTATGGCAACTGGCAGGCACTTTACAATTGTATAGTGCAAATGGTAGGTACATTTTAAAGGTTCAGTATATTTGATTCAAAGTATAAAGAAATCAAAATTAATAACACAGTAATAATGTAAAATGCAATGAAAAAAGGTGTGTGATGGAAATGTATCTCTCTGAAGATCAATATGGATTGATAGCATACATACTGATTTCCAGTGGGATTGAATTACAAATTTGACCATATGTATACTTACTGAATTATTTGGATTATGATTTATGTATTTTTTTAAACCTTGTTTAGAGGTCACTTTTGTTCTAGCTATGATGGAGTAAATACTTGCCTGCTACTGGTGCTGCTTTTTACATATTTTGTATCTATATGTTACAGTGTACTGGAAATTATGGAGTTAATATTTATTTGCCAGTCTTATTGGTGCATCTAGTTTATACCTTGTTTATCTATTTTACTTTTGTACATAGAGTAAATATTTATTTGCTAGTTTTACTGATACAGCTATATCACACTAGGTTTACTATATTTTACAAAGTAACAACAATAATAAAGATAATTAACACACAAAAGACTCAAAGAAAGTACATTGGCCAGCCATTGGTATTCAAGTGAAGATGCGCAATACCTCCAAAAACTAAAAATAAATTATGGTAATGACACTCAAAGTTTAATATATATGAACAAAAAAAGAAAAATGAGGACTTAATACAAAAAAAAAAATTAAAAACAATAACTTTATTAAAATTAAAATATATAAACAAATCAGAAAAATCACAATTTAAACTAGACGACAAACCAACAAAATACAAGGGGAAAAAAAAAGTAAAGATAATCATAAATCATGAATTATCCCCATTCCTATTTGATACACATTCAATATCACAGGATGAAATGGGAATGGAATGGGGATAGTAAATCAAAAGAATACAAAGTCAGGGGCATGCCAGAGAGCAGCAGCAAGGAGTAGGAGCTCCGCTGGGACCACCGGACTTTTGAGCCACCGCTAAGGCACTATGAGCCCCAAAAAGGCTAAGAGGACCCCCAAGGCTGCAGGAACCCGCCCGGTAGCAGATGCCTGCCTCTTAAACTATTTCACTCCACTGGCGGGCTTGCAATCTGCAAGTGAGTCTGCCCCCTCATCCCCGGAGCGGGCGCCATCTTGCCGGCGCACACGTGCAGCGCTGGACTTACCCGCGGCATCACTGCAGAGGAGCGGCAGGCGCCGAGACCAGCAAGCGGAGCCGAGAGAAGTGGCGCGTCCGAGGAGACAGGAAGACTGTCAGCAGCTTCTGCCGGAGCTGGAGAGTGCCGGAGACTGCAGTGGCTCAGAAGAGGAGGAGCACGCGCTACTCTCTGCGGAGAGTCGGTCCCGGAGCTCCGGTGAGTGCAGGGAGAGCCTGGAACTACCCACTAAGAGCCAGGAGAGCGCATCCCCAAAGGGACTGATGGCCGCACCGGTGGCGGACGGGGGTAAGGAGCGACAGGGAGCTGGCCATGACCGTGGGGCTCAGAAAGGAGGCGCAGAGGAGTGGGCCGAGCTGCATAGGGGGAAGGAGGCTCACTACAAGGCGACATATTTCTCCCCCCCAGAGTGGGACTGAACCACCACTGCCGCCCAGGACGAAAATAAGGGCGCCCAGCACATCTACCGGGTCTACCCCTGATGCAGCCATGCCAGGACTCTCCACAAGTGCTGGGGGATCCCTATTAACTGTCACAGGCCCAGCATTAATTGCATCTCCTGCTGCAGATGGCACACCCCTGCTTGCTGAGGACTGGCCGTTGTTGGGGGCTAACACCTCCTCACCTCCTCTGGGGGATGGGGCGTATGGCTCTCTCCCTGCTGCTGGTGCCACAAGGGACACGGGTACTTGTCCATGTTCCAGTGCCACGGATCAGGCTATGAGAGTTCTGCAGGGACACCCTGAGCTGCAGGCACTATTAACACTCCTACCAACTAAAGCTGACCTGGCTGCGCTGTCACAAGACCTCAAGAGCGCCTGGCAGCGTGACCTGAATGCTGTAAAGGAGGACGTTTCAGCTATACAAAATAGGGTGCAGAGTCTGGAGACATTTCAGGCCACAGTCCAGGCCAGAGTTGCGGAGCTGCAAACCTCTGTTAAAAAGCAACAATGCGAGCATTCTGTGCTGATAGAGCACCTAGATGACTTGGAGAACAGGAATAGAAGGAACAATGTTAGGGTGCGAGGCCTACCAGAGTTGGTCACAACACAGGGTCTTGCTCAATCCCTTACTAAGATTTTCAACTCCATTTTGGGCAGAGAGGAGAACGAGCACAGAGTTGGATCGTGCTCACAGAGCATTGCATCCTCCGAGCCAAGATGACACTAAGCCTAGGGACGTAATTTGCAGGATACACTATTACGCCATAAAGGAAGAGCTAATGAGGAAAGCCCGAAATACGCCGAATATCATGTTTGAGGGCTCTAAACTTGCTCTCTTCCCAGACCTTTCCCGCCGCACTTTGCATCTTCGGGCAGCAACTAGGCCCTTGCTAGCAGCCCTGCAGGAGAGACAGATACCCTATCGCTGGGGTCACGCTTTTTCTTTACAGGTGAGAACAGGAGAGGGGACTGTCATCTTCCGCTCGCCGGCGGATCTGCCAAGCTTCACCATGGCATTGAAATTGCCACTAGTGTCTCTGCCTGATTGGGACATGCTAGCCTCCGTGACCTCGAGTAGCCAGTTGGGCATTGGCCCAAGTAGAGAGAAGCCGTCTCGGGTCTTTGAGTCTCCCAGGAGCTTCCGCCCTTAGAAGAATCAGAAAATAGTGTCTAGGATGGAAAGGGTGGACTCCGCCGTTAAAAGACGGCTGGCTTATGCTAAGCACTGATCTCCCGCAGGTTAAGCATATGCCTCAAGAGATGTGGGACTGATTTTTTCCTATCTTGCTTAAGTATTTGCTTGCTTTTGCATTAGGTCCTTATATGATGCGATTATCTGTCCTTACTAGGGGGTTCATGTTTTGCTAGATGCTCCGCTAGGGGTTCTCCTATTGAACGCCTGTCAGAACTATGTGTTAGTAACTTATAATGTGCCCATCTAGATGTAATAACGGTTTTAGTTGCGCACTGGCTCTGTTCAGTAATTGGTTCGTGTCATGTAGATATATCCTTAAGTCCGGGAACTGGTCCTGATGCTGTCTCTGTGCCTATGCCTCAAGGCCACATCAGAAACCTCTCTAGTTGTGCTAGGTGGTTCTGATTTACCCCAATAGGTGGAGACAGTGAGCACCATGTGCCCGGTTAATGCAGCAAAGGGTGCTGTGGTTTCTAGATTGCTTTGCCTACCTATAGTTCCAGATATGGGTGGGTTTTTGTTGTGTTTTGTTAAGTTATGGTGTTATTGGAGCGTTTATGGCATTCTCGGACTCGCCCTGAGGTCGGGCCCTATCTCTATTCGCGGGAGACAAAGTGAATGTAAGCCCATACGATGGTGACGATTACAATATCCTCCCTTAATGTTAAGGGGTTTAATATATAAAGCGATCCCAGGTTCTCTACTCTATGATGCATCAACATATGCCAAAGGCAAAATAGGCTCAAGCTCACCAGAAGTCACGGGCAGGATCTTCATGCAACCAGCTGTATTGCACTCTTCATTAGCGCACGGCGTCCTGGCTCTCAGTCAAAAGCCTCGATGCAAGAAAAGACTCCAAAAATGGAAAATAGGACCCAGCGATGAAGTGAATGAAGTGCTTTATTATGCCAGTACTAATCCATCAGTCAGGGGGTGCAGGGGGGACAGAAACCGACGCGTTTCGGGCTCTCGTATAGCCCTTGATCACGGTCAGCACCCCCTGACTGATGGATTAGTATTGGCAAAATAAAGCACCTCTTTCACTTCATCGCTGGGTCCTATTTTCCATTTTTGGAGTCTTTTCTCTACTCTATGCACAGTCAAAAAACACAGGTCATTTGCCTGAAGGAGACGCATATTCTTGCAGGGCAATTAGACTCTTTTAGGAATAAATATTACCCGTTATGGTGTCACAGTAGCAACTCCATCAATAAGACTAAGGGAGTGGCAGTGTTCTTTCATAAAAACTTACCGGTCCGGATTCTAGACGTGAAGAAAGATGGGGATGCACGCTATATTTTTGTTAAGTGTGAAATTGGGGGATTAACATACACCATTGCTAATATATATGCCCCAAATAGTGGCCAGCTCTCTTTTTTCACCTCTACCCTTGATGAGCTAACTAGGTTTGCCCAGGGCAGGATAATTCTCTGCGGAGATTTTAATCTTACACTGCAGCCAGAGGTCGATTCCACGACAGGGCATTCCTTTATCTCCTTTAATAGATTAAACAAAATACGTAGACTCCTGCATCAACTACAATTATGTAGACATATGGAGGCTCCTGAATCCCAACGTAAAGGATTACTCATTCTACTCCCATCCGCATAAGAGCTATTCCCGTATAGACTACATTTTTTTACAACATGCCCTTCTGCCCCAGGTTGCGGGAGCTAGTATTGGTAACATACTTCTTTCGGACCATGCCCCAGTACATTGTGAGCTGTCTCTGCCGAACCAGCCTAGGAAAATGTTTTTGTGGAGGCTTAATGAATCGCTTCTAAATGATTCGGTCTGTGCTGCAGATCTTTCTCAAATGATTAAAAACTTTATCAAGGATCATGAAAATGATCCAACCCCTAGTCAGTACAAATGGGAGTCTCTTAAGTGTGTGGCACGTGGTACCCTTATTAAGCATGGTGCCAGACTTAAGAAGGAGGCGGCGGCCAAACTTGCGTTCCGTTTAACTAAGCTTGCCACTCTGGAGAGTGCGCACAAATCCTCTTTGGCTGAGACTGACCTTCGTGACCTGTGCAAATCAGGCATGAAATTCGGCTGCTCCTTGATAAGAAATTGGCTAGGTACAAGCAAATTTGTGCTGGCTCATATTATATGTGGAGCAATAAGCCAAGTAGGACGTTGGCGAGGGCTCTTAGAGACAGGAGGGCAGCCTTATACATCCCATCTATTAAAGATATCAGAGGGGCCATTAAGCACCTAACCTCTAATATTTTGATCTGTTTTCGGAGCTTTTATAGTAAACTCTATAACACCCGTCTGCATTGAGGGAGTTTGTGGATAAGTTTGCTTCCAATAGTGTTCCGCGTGATAGACTCCAGGAGTTGGAATCCCCATTCTCGGAAGCGGAGTTGCATCAGGCGATTGCCAGCTTGCCAATGGGGAAGAGTCCTGGCCCTGACGGGTTTACAGCTAAGTTCTATAAACTGTTAAAGACTGAACTATCGGAGCCACTACTGGCTTCTTTTAACGTGATCTCACAGGAACAACCCTTTCCTCCGGCTTTCTTAAAGGCGGTAATCACAGTGATCCCGAAGCCAGATAAGGACCCCTTATTGTGCTCAAGCTATAGGCCCATTTCCTTGCTCAACACGGACACGAAACTATATGCAAAACTCCTGGCGATTAGGCTCTCTGAGGTCCTGCCTGATATCATTCACTTAGATCATGTGGGATTCGTCACCACAAGTGAATCTAGTTATAATACCCTAAAAAACTTTTTCCATTATTCATTATGCCCATCGGCAGCGGGTCCCTTTGATGCTTTTATCATTGGACGCTGAAAAGGCGTTCGACAGGGTGGACTGGGGGTTTTTGGAGTCTGCGCTGTCGGGCGCCGGAGTAAATCCCCTGATGAGGCAGAAAATATTGGCCCTTTATGATGCCCCGTCAGCTCAAATTAGGGTAAATGGTTCACTGTCTGAGCCCCTAGAAATCCGAAATGGTACCAGGCAGGGATGTCCCCTCTCCCCTCTCCTCTACGTCATAGCCATGGAGTACCTACTGCAGGCGTTTCAGGGGAATCGGGGGACATTGAGGGGTTTTGCCATTAAGGGTTTCGCAGTAAAGTGTCCCGGTTTTGCCGAGGGACTTAATTTTGTATATCACTGCCCGCTATTGTCTCTCCCTGCCCTGATCCCGGGGTAATAGAAAGCTTGGGGGCCCTTAGAAATTTTTAAAGGTAAAAATTTTCGAAGAGTAGAGCTTTTGAATGTCCCCTTTGGGATCCCCAAAAACTGTCGGGCATTTGGGAAAATTAAAATTTTCCCCTTAACCGGGGGCTAAAAAATGGGTTTTTTTAAACCTCGGGGTCAGGATTCCCCCCCCAAAAAGGGGGGGCGGGGTAAAAAATTTTTTATTTTGAAACTTTCTCCATTTGCTCCAAACGCTGAAAGGAATCTTTCAAAATTGGGGGGGCCCAAGGTTTTTCCCCATGGTTTAGGGGGGATAAATTTATTGTAAAAAAAATTATTTTTCCCCCGGGGAATTTATTATTTAAAACCATCCCAACCCCGGGGCCCCCCAAATTTCCCTTTTTTTTCCAAGATTTTAAAAAAAGATAAAAAAATTTTTTTATGGGCCAAAAAAAAAACCCCTGGGATTGTAGGTAAGTCTTGGTTATTTACAAAGGAGAGGGGCATTGGGCGGTTCCGGACCCTCAAACTTTTTACTATGTCCCCCTGGCTGCTGCTAGGTATTGGATGGATTCCCACCCCCGATTTCTAAGAGTGGGTAGGATGGAGGAGGAGATGTGTGGTTTTACCCTTATCTTCGGTCCCGGTTTGGGAAATACTTCTAGATTAAAATGTGGGGTTTCCCCAGCTCCCCCCTTTGGTGTCCCCAAATTATTTCCCTTTTTTGCTTAGATCAATGAGCCGGCAGTATCCGTTTTTTTGGGAACCAAACGGCCCCTTACCTCACAAAAGGGGTAACGTTTCCCCTAAATAATAACTTTCCCCTGTTTGCTGTATCGCGATGGCGGGGAAAAGGTTTGGGCCCAAACCTTCGGGAAAATATACTGTCTGCTCCCCTTTAAACGGTCCCGAGGATATGTTTTTTTGAAAAAAAAGGGGCGCCCCAAAAGTTTGGCTTTTAGTACATGCAGCTTAGGCATTTTTTTAATGTTAATAAAAAAAAAGTTAGATTTAGTTAGGCGCGACCCAAATTTGGGGGACTTCTGGTGCAGCAAATTCCCCCTAGTCTTTTGATATCAACCAAAAACAGGTTGTTGTTGGAGGATTTGTTGCAATCCCCACAAAATTAAAAAGTCTGTGGGAGCAGGAGCTGGGTAAACCTCAGTGCAGATGTTTGGGGCCCAAAAGCCTGCTTTTCTTAACGCATAAAGATGTTTCCTGTGAATTGGGGGAAATAATTAGGTCCTGTCAAAGTGGTATGGGTCCCCAGCTCCTACACCTATCTATCCCGGTCCATTACTTGCTGGAGATGAGGTAGAAACCCACAATGCCACATCTGGTGGGATGCCGAGATTCGTCCTTTTGGGCAAGGTTGGGGACAAATTGAAATTATCAAGGACAGATTGCAAGATGCCCCTCGGTTTTCTCTCTTTACCCTCCCTATACTATGGCATTCTCAGGGGAAAGTTTTTTTGTTTTCCCTACTGGAGTGCAAAAGTCATATCCGAAAAAATTTGGGAGTCTAACAACTCCTACATAGTGGGTGGTTTAAAGGATTTCTTCTTCGAGGATGGAGGGACCCGGCGGGTCGTGGTCTTGGAAGGTACCAAAGGGGAATGGGAGGGGGGATGATGTTTATGCCACCGGAGTACGGCCTTTGGTGATATGTGTTGCGTGGTTTTGGGTTTGGGTGATTGGCGGCAAACCCGGGGCATGTTCCCCGGGAACTGTAGCGTTTGGAGGGGGGTTGTGGGGCGGTTAGGAGTGTGTTTTTTTTAATGCATATTTTTCTTGGATTGAATGTTTTTTCTACATGTTTATCTGTGATTCTCTGTTTAAAAGAAAGGTATTCCTTATAAACCCAGCAAGTCCAATGAAGAGAAATAGACATAATGTATTGATTTGGGGTTGGCTACTCATACTGTCATAGAGATTTCCCTAGCCTTATTTTGGGCCCCCCTTCTCTACCTACCTCCCTTCCCCTTTTTTGTCTCCCCCCCCTTTTTTTGTTTTTTGTTGTTGTTGTAATTTTCCCTTTCTTCCTTTCCCCCACTTTTTCCCCCCACGGTAGTTGTACCTGTATGAAATATGACCCTTGGTTTGATGTGTAACATTAGAGTTACTTCTTTGAAAGTTGTATGCGCCTATAGCTATGTATGCCTTTGTAAGGCTGATTTGTGATTTGTATCTTGCTTGTCAATAAAGCTATGTTGAAAAAGAAGAAAACAAAGTCAATGCATCTTACCCATAAAAACAGACTCCACACTGATTGTACTTGACGCCCCATCACGCGTTTCACTAATGCTTCTTCAGTGGGTGTGTCTAGGTGTCAACATGTGATGTCAAATATACCTGCCTGTAGTATGTCACATGATTATATCTAACCAATAAAAATATAGAGTTCGAAAAAAGGAAATTGAGTCAGCTAGTAGACAAATTGCCACCACATGAATCTAGATGTAAGATATTATAAGTGTCTATAAACAGGAATAAGCGTGGCGTTTAGAAAATCCATCCATGCATGCGCACCGAGCGCCATGTTTCTAAGTCGATGCCCCTCTTCTGGAAAAAAAGAACGAATGCGCATGATCGGAAAATAAAATCTCCGAACGCACTGCACTGTGTCGGGATCTAAAGCACAATACTATTAGGGAAGACACGGGACCAAAACAAGCAGCGAACACAGACAAGCTCTTTAAAGAATACTGGATATTGTATTGCAGACATTGCATTGCGAGTAGCTTTATTATTACAGTTTACATTGAAGAAGTATTACTGGATATTGGGCAGCCTGAACTTATTTAGGATACAGATCTTTTCTAGTAACTGCGAGGTCTATTTGTTAGGTGCCAAAATTCCACTTTTAACTTATCAGTATACATTTCAAATAGGTGTTCTTTATCAATTTTGCCCAGTCAGCTTTGTTAATAGAGCACCATGCAGTTAATTTGAAGCCAGCAAGTTTGTAGTCGCCACAGGTTTTCTAGGTGCCAAAAAATTACCTTTTTTTATCCGTATACATTTCCGATACGTGTTTTTTGCACTTTTGCCAGTCCAGATTGTTGATAGAGCCACCTTGCAGTTAAATTTGAATCAGAATTGTTTGTAGTCACAACAGGTGAATTGTAGGTGCCAAAAAAATTACCTTTTATTATCCGTATACATTTCAGGATAGTGTTTTTTGCCACTTTTGCCCAGTCCAGATTTGTGATAGAGCCACCTTGAGTTATAATTTGAATCCAGCAATTTGTGTAGTCACCACAGGTGAATTTGATCGGTGCCAAAAATACCTTTTATTATTTTTTTTTTTTTTTCCGTATACATTTCTCAGATTAGTTGTTTTTCTGCACTTTTGCCCAGTCCAGCTATGTTGGATAGAGCCACCTTGCAGTTAAATTTGGAATCAGCAATTTTGTTTGATTTGAGGGATTTGAGAATAGTTGTGATTTGCCGTCTTTTAATAAGAGACGTTCAAAACTCTTCCATACCTCTTAAAATTTTATCTTTTGAACTTGGAGACGAATGCAGGGGTAAGGCAAGCACAAGAGGGGTGTAGGACATGGAGTTAGAGGGACGAGAGAAGGTGATCTTTCCAGGTGGCTGGAGGGACAACACGAAAGACAGGAATGTCGGTTGCGGACGTCAAGCCTGTTATGCTGGTTCAGGGCCCTGTGATCTCAGTAACGACAGCGTCGCCGATTGTTCTTAGTGGTTAATGCATCTGCATCCAGCAGTCTTATCCTTCCTTCGTCTCCCAGTCACGGCCACAAATGTCGTCATCAGCATCACAGCATCCGTTGTTCTCCAAACATGAGCAGCCAATGTCAACTCGTGTACCCACATGTGGATATCCACTTTTCTGAAGACTCTTTGTGACAAAATACGGTTGGGGTCAGAAGGCATGTTAAAAGATCAAGAGGCCAAAGCAGATGATTTTCTCTGCTCTGACGCCCAGTTACTGATGCCATCAGAGGAGGAGGAGGAAGCCGGTCAATCGGTAAAAATGGGAGCAGTGCAATGCCATTATGCAGTACGAAGTGACACATGGGCCTGACAGCAGTGGTGGGACCTCGGGGTGTTGAAGCCACGAGAGTGGAGGCAGGTGAAAAGAGTCTGCACCATCCTTGGACAGTTTTGAAGAAGCCACCAAAATGGTCGTGCGGACAATGCCCTTGTTTCAGCAATGGAGATTGTGGTGATCTTAGTTCTGGAACGATTGTTGACACTCTCGGAAACATCGGTCCCCAGCGGACAGAGGAGGAGACAGGGGGCACGGATGCGGACATGGAAGCTTTTCTCTCCGTCGAAATCCACAAGGCCCGACAGTTTCTCAATTTTATCGGTCTTCTTAGGCAGTGGTTCGGGGTCAGGGTAGTGCAAGGCGGGGACGCATCAGCTCATCAGGGTGCTTCATCTGAACGGCAAGTAGGGCTGTGTTTGAAGTTGTATGCCGGAGAAGAGGAGGAGGAGGAGGTGGTATTCTAGACACCGGTGTTTCGACGTTCCTGCCTTGGAAAGAGGTTGGCTACGAATTTGAGGCGGAGGAGGAAGATGAGGGAAGATCAGTTTGCTGTGCCCCTTGACCCAAAGGGCTTGGGAAATCAAGGCTCCATCTCTCACCATGGAGTGCTTGATGGCTCCATTTCCTCAACATGATCCTCGCTTTATGGCATCTAAAATGAACAACAGTTATGGGTGGCCACCTCCTGGATCCCGGTACAACAAACTCAGCACTTTCCTTCCACGTACCAAAATAGAGAGGTAAAATGCAGGTAAATGGAGGACTTGCTGATTGATCAACTGGGAATCCTGTTGCGTCTGCTTATGTTCCTCAATGTCACAGTGGAACAACATCAGCGAAGTAACACGCTAGTAAGATGTGGAAAAGTAGCCGTGAGCGACCAGCGAGCAGCAGCAGGGCAAGGTGGCAGAAGCTAATGGGTTAACCTCTGGCAATCTTTATTTACACCTTACCAACGCATGCAATGCAGGGCAACGGGACCAAACACACAGAGACAGCTTACGTTCTGGTTGCACGAACTTTCTGCGTTCTAAACAACGATGTTTTTGTATGTGTTCCGGGACCCAATAGACTTCTGGGTATCCAAATGGGAGAATGGCCAGCTAGCTCGCTCTGCCAACGCCATAGAGGTGTTGCTATTGTCCAGCTGCCAGCGTCATATCGGAGGGACGTTCAGCACAGCTGGAGGGAGTCATTACAGACAAACGCATCCGGCTTTCCAAAGATAATGTTGATCGTTTGACTTTCATAGAGGAATCAGGCATGGAACTTGATGATGTTGTGGTGTGGCCCCATTGCGAGGTCATCTGATTTAGTTGCCGGTCTACTTCACCATTCTCTTCAACAGAAATGTTCCTCTGAAAAACTTTTTTTAAAATGATAATTTCTTAACTGCAATTATTTCTCGGTTCCCAAACAGTTCATTTTGTGGTTTTGCTGTTGTGAGGAGACTGTAAAAGACAGGCAAGGTTTCATGACACACACGTTTCCATTTTCACTTAATCATTAGAAGTTTTCGCATTGTCAATGGTTTTGAGGTCATGTTGCAGTGAGTTACAGTATACTTATGGTCCTTTGGAAACAGAAAAGGTGGCTTCTAAGTTGCATTTCTCATTCACAATTTTAATAGTTGCTGAGGAAGTCATTTTATAATGTTTTGGGTTGGATAAGTTGTGTTAGATCAGCCTATAATTATGGTCCTTTGGAAACAGAAATGTAGGCTTCTAAGGGGCATTTCTCCTTCACAATTTTTTTAAGTGCTGAGAAGTCATATTTATAATTTTTTGGGTTAAGTCATGTTGCTGTGAGTTACAGCAATAATCATGGTCATCTTGGAAACTGAAATGTGGCTTTTGAGGTGGCAATTCTCCTCACAATTTTTAACAGTGGCTGAGAGTCAATTTTATTGTAATTTTTTGTGGTTATTGCTGATTTGAATGCAGCAATACCTAAGGTCCTATTATAAAAAATTTTTGGTTCTAACAGAAAATTTGTTCTTCACAATGGTCAAAAGTGGCTCAAGGGTCATGTTTTGAATTTTTGGGGGCATTTTTGCTGTGGACATGCAGCTATACTACAAGTCCTATTTATAAAAAAAATGTATGTTTCTAACAGACATTTGTTCTTTACATTGTCAAAAGTGCTCAAGGGTATGCTTTGAATTTTTGGGGGCATTTTGCTGGTGACATGCAGCTATACTACAGGTTCCTATTATAAAAAAAACTGATGTTTCTAACAGACATTTGTTCTTCACAATTCGTCAAGAGTGAGTCAAGGACGTGGTGGTGCTGTCAGAAAACAGGAATAGGTAGGACCACTGTTAATGGACAAAATTGCAAAAGACTTGTTTTTTGCCCAAAATCTTTTTAAAAAAGTAGCAATCCCCCTATTGAGACAACCCCCTTTAATAAATTTAAAAAAAGATGAAACCCAAAAACATGGTGGGGGTTCCATCCCATTTTTAAAAATTTTGTTTTCTAGAAAATTTTAAAAAAAAAAAAAACCTTTAAAGTACAAAATAGCTGTTTAAAAAAATTTTCCCCTTTTAAATTTTACAAAATGAGGTAAGGAAGACTTGACCAAAATGTAGGTTATTCAGGGGAAAGGAAGGGATGGAGCAAAGACAGAGAACAAAAGTACCCGAGACAATTTCCTCGCCACCCTTGGTAAAATGAGAAAAAGAATGCCCAAAAAAGAAAGGGGCCCCGGGGGGAAAAGGAGGTTTAACCCCCAGTATTTCCAAAATGAAGCTCAATTGGTTTCCCCACTAAACGGAGGGCAAGCGTACCCAGGTTTTTGACTGTTTTTTCTTTAGGAAGGGGTGGAGGTTTTACCTAAAACTTTGCTTCCGGGACTCTGTTCAGGGATGACTGTTTTTGTTGCTTTCGTATAAGGGGTTTTTACCGTTTTTATATGATTTCGGATGCCAGGTGGGCCCCTCAACCCCACCCACTGTAACTCCGGCCCTTTGGCCCGCTGAAAATGTTTTTGTTAAAAGTTTTACAGACGCTAGCCTTGGCTTCACCCCACCCCACTTTTTAAGGTTTTTGGGCCCCGGGAGCTGGACCCCCGTGGGTTTTAAAAGTTTGGTGACTGGCAGCAAAGGTTTTTACCGGGTTTGGGGCAATTTAGGAAAAGCTTCAAAATTTTTAAAATAAATGAAAATTTTTAAAAAAGTTTTTTCTGTAGAGGTTTTAAATTAGTGTCAAAAAAAGGGGTCCTTGGGTGGGCACAAATTGCACAAAATTTTTTGCGTTAAATTTTTCTGGGGCTGGAGTCACTATGGTTTTTTGGGGTCGTCATTTGATCTCCAAGGGGGGGTTTTGTTCCCCAATCACGAAGAAGGATTTTGGAAAGGGAAAAAGAAACCATTGAATTGATTTTGGGTGAATCAGTCTCCCGAAGCCAGGGAGGGCAAATGTCTTTCTAACCCAAGAAAATGTTTTTGGGGGTTTATTTTGGACATTTCTTTTTCTTATGGGGGGGTGCGGTTTAAATTTAAAACCCTTTTTAAACGTTGGGAAAAAAATAACCTTAAAAACTTTAAAGGGGGGGGTGTTTTGTTGTAGTTATCACACTTTTGGGAAAAAAAAAACAAAATGAAAAAAATTTAAAACTATAAAAAAACTTCCCTTTAAAAAAAATTTTTGTAAAACAAAAGTCGTTACCAAAAAAAATTTATAAATGACAGTCACTGTACAAAACAAACATAGTGGCCCCAATTTGTGATCTGTATGTTTAAACAGGTTCAGGGGGCATTCGGGGGGTAAAAAGGACAGATATAGTCAATGTCCGTTCAACTTTAAAAAGGTGGTTTTAAAGACTTTTCCCTTTTCCGGCACTTTTTAATCTGGGGTCGGGGCGGTTTTTAAAAATTCATTCTGCCGGTACAGGGGCAGATATAGTTAAAGTCCAGTTCAACTAAATGGTGGGTTTAAAGAATCCTTTTTTCCCCGCACCCTTTTTAAACCCGTGGGGCAGGGGAAAGGTTTTAAAGGTTTATTTTCTGTGGTACGAACAGGGGATTGTCAATGTCCGTTCAACTAAAATGATGGGTTTAAAGACTCCTTTTTTCCCCCCAAATTTTTAAAACTGGGGGTCAGAAGGTTTTAAGGGTCATATGCGGGGACAAGGGGCCCGTTTTTAGTTAAAGTAAATGAAAAATAAAATTTGGGGGTTGAAAGGGCTCCTTTTTTTTGGCACTTTTTAAACTGGGTTTATGCAGGTTTGGGGGGTTCCCTGCTGCCCTTCCCGGACGGGGGTATTTTCAATGTTTTCCCAAATTTAAAATTTAAAATTTATGGTTTAAAACATACGCCTTCTGGCACTTTTTAAATTTTTGGGGTCATTTCAGGTTTAAGGGTTTGCTTTGGTGCAAGGGCAGGGATGTGAATGGGGCTTTTGAGTTTTTTTTTGGCTTTTATAAAAACCCAAGTTTTGTTGCCTAAAAATGTAGCCGTATCCATTTGACTGTTTTGGTGTTTTAATTTTCCCGCTTATCCCATTTTGTAAGAAAGAAGGTGTTTTTTCCTCTCCCCCTAGACTTTTTAAAGGTCATTTGGGCGATAAATTTACGACTATCGGTTTTCTTTTGATAATTGCCCAATAGACTAATCGACCCGATTTACGAAGTAAACCCTTTAATTTGCCCCTCACTACCCAAAAAATTCCCTTTGGGGTGGAAAAAATTTAGAAAATGAAAATGAGTAAATTAAATTTTGGTTTTTTTTTTGAAAACCGGGTTTTACAATTGGTGTCAAATTTCAGTCCTCACCGCAAAAAACCAAACAAAATGAACCCCTTTTTGGGAAAATGAGAATAAAAATTGCAGTTAAAAAATGGGTCATTTTTAAAATTTTTTTTTTTTTCAAAAAACCAAATTTTTTTTTTTGAAGAGGAATTTTGGGAAACAGACCGGCAAAATAATCGGTGACCTCGGCATTTGGGGCCCAAATCATCAGAGATCCACGCCTGATTCCCTCTTGATGAAAATTTAAAACCCAATTTCCCCGTATTGGTGGGTTTGGTTTTGTGCGGGTTTTTTTCTGTAATGACTCCCCCAGCTTTTGCTGAAGGTCAGCTCAATTGACGGCTGGGGGGCTGGGCAGGACAAAAAACCTCTTGGGGTGGCGAACTCGGGCCCTTCATCCATTTTTTGGGTACCCAGGAAATCGTTTATTGGGGTCCGGAACATATCCAAAAAATTTTGGTTGTTGAGGGCACAGATAGGGTTAGGGGGCGCCATGTCTTTAAGGGTTTTGGGCCCCTGTGTGTTGTAAGTGTGTCCCGCAAAACATGCGTTGTGAGGTGGTAAATAAGGATCCAAAGGTCACCCCTTAGGGTTCTGCCACAATTTCCTGTTTTTTTCTGGTCAGTTTTTTAGCCCAGAGGCTTTAAATTCAAAACTCTTTGGGCCCTTTGTGCAAAAAATGAAAAAGGGGCCCCCCAGTTTCCATTTCCCCTTTTCAAAAAAAAGTGTTTCTTATGTAGAAAAAGGGCCCTTTTGGGGGGGGCTTTTGGCGCTGGGGCCCGGTGCGACTGCTTTCCCCCTTTCACCCCTGTAGCTAGCCCCGTTGGCCTCTTTTGTGTCACGTTGCTAGTTTTTCCCCCCGTGACATTTTAAAAACGTGAAGCGACGCAAAAGATGTCTCCCGTTGATCAAACAGAAGGTCTCCAATTCCCGCAATTTTTTCTTTCTATGTGGGTTTTTCTGTGGGCGGAAAGTGCCCAGTATCGCCTTTTTACCGGGGGGTCCCGGAGGGTGGCCACCCAGTAAAAAGTTGTTTCATTTTTTTATGGCCTTTAAAGCGAGGATCATGTTGGAGGAAATGGAGGGATTCAAAACACTCTTTTGAGAGATGGAGCCCCGAATTTTCAAAGCCTTGGGTTTTTGGCGGAACTAGCAACTGATCTTCCCTTAAACTTCCCCCTCCGCCCCAAATCCCTGCCAAACCCCTTTCCAAGGGGAGGGACATCGGGTTTCGTCCGGGGGTCCCGGAATTTCCGATCCCCCTCCCCTCCCCTTCCTTTCCCCCTTCAGCTTCAACAAAACGCCTTTTTCCCCCCTGAGTGCCCGTACCCCGAGTGCTTGGGGGGCCCCCCGCCTTGCACTAGCCCTGGACCCCAAGCCACTGCCCCAATGAAGATGATAAAGTTGTGAAACGGGCGGGCCTTCTGGGTTCGATGGAGAGAAAGGTTTTTGTGTTTCCCCTCTGTGTTTTTCCATTTCCCCCCCCCCTACTCCGTCGCGGGTGGGGAACCCGCTGTTTCAGGAGTTCCAAAAGGGTTGGTTTTTCCGAACTAAAGATCACCACAATGCTCTTTCTGACAAGGGCATTGACCGTACTGACCATTTTGGTGGGGTTCTTCAAATCATTTGCTGTGACATGCAGCTATAACAAAAAAGGGCCTATTATAAAAAAAAAGTTTTTTCTAACAGGGCATTTGTTTTTTACAATTGTAAAAGTGGGGTCAAGGGTCATTTCTTTGAATTTTGGGGGGCATTTTTTCCCGTGGGGCAAAGAGCTTAATTTCAGGTCCTATTTATAAAAAAAATTTTTGTTTCTAACGGGCAAATTTTTTCTTTTACAATTTTTCAAAAAATGGCTTCAGGGTCATGTTTTTGAATTTTTTGGGGGCATTTTGCTGTGAAATGCAGCTAGACTCAGGTCCTATTGTAAAAAATGTGGTTTCTTTAAAGACATTTGTTCTTTTACAATTGTCAAAAGTGGTCAAAGGGGGATTGGGTGCTGGGGCAGAAAAAGGAAAGGTTGGACACTGTTTTAAAAGGACACATATTGCAAAATGACTTTTTTTTGCCAAAATCTTTAAAATAGCTTGCCCAAACCTGTATTGAGACAAAACCCCTTTTAAAACATTAAAAAAAAAGAAAAAGGGCTTGGGGGGATTCCATTTCCTATTTTAAAAATGTTTTTTTTCTAGAATTAAAATACTAAAAAAAATTTAAAGTACAAAATAGTGGTAAAAAAAAAAATTCCCCTGAATTTACCCCCAAAGGGGGGGGTTCAGGAAAAACTTGACCCAGATGTTGGTTAATTTCGAGGAAAGGAGTTTTGGGGGGACTGCTGTTTCAGAGTGTCCCAAAGATTTGTACCCGAAAATTAAAGGGCACCACAATGCCATGCTTTACAAGGGCATTTTTACCCTACTGACCATTTGGTTTGGGGCCCTTTTCCCAAAAATTTGGGAAGGGGTGGGTCAGGGGCTTTTTTCACCTGCCTCCCCTTCGGGGGGCCGAAACACCCCAAGTTTTTCCCCACCGCCCGTTTTGTCAGGCCATGTGTCACTTCATTTGCGTAAAAGGGGATTGCACTGCTTTCCACAAATCGCTTTGGGGCATGGGGAGGGGGGGAATTCCAGGTGTTGCCAAGTCAACAATGAGACGGTTGACGGGGGAGGCCGAGCTGACGCCCGCAACCCCCAGCCAGGGGGACGAAGGCGGGTGCGGGGAAACCCCCCGGAAGTTGGAGTTCAGACCTCGAGTTTTCCTCAGCAGGGAGGCCCGAGCGGGTTTGCACTTTAGAAAAATTTTTTTGGACGAGAGGTTCATGACCATGTTTCCAGGGAAGGGATGTGCTCCCGCCTAAAGATTTAAGGGCGGCCAGCAGATTTCGTCCGTTATTGCACACCAAACCTTTTCCTGGGACAAAGGGTTCTTGTCTCCCCGGCCCCCGCGTTTGGTTTTCATTGGGAAGAGACGTCCCAAAACTCCCGACCCGTGTGTTGACGGTTTTCCGACAGATTAAAATTTTAACATGGCCCGGGTTTCTTTTGGGCGCGTGATGGCTATCAGTGGGCCTTGGGGGAAAAGGGAACCCCCGCACCATCCCCGGGTTTTTTTTTGAAGAGGGATGCGCCCCGGGCCTGGAGTAAACCCTCACCAAACCCGGACATCCACCCAGTTACCCGTGAGCTGTCAAAGAGAAAATAGCGGCCTTGGGCCCTGCTTATAGTCCATGTATCAGTGGTCAGATGGATTTGTTTGGGAAAAAAAATGCAGACAACGCGCTTGAAATTTTTAGATTTAAAAAGTGGCTGGCCCGGGGGTTTGGGGAAGGCTTTTTTTTTTGGGGAAAAGAAATTTTCCCTTTCTCGGCATTTGGGATTTGGGGGGCAGGCAAGGGCCATTACGTTTTGGGGGATCCCATCTGTGTTCCCCTAGAAAGGGGAAAAGGGGGAAAATTTTCCCAAAGGGCCCAAAAACCTAGCAATGCCCACATTTAGGGGGTTTTTGGGTTTGGGATGGTTTGGGTTTTAAAAATGTTTTTCGCTCCAAAACTGGTTTGGGCAGAAGGCTGGTGTAGACTGGCCCCTCTACGGCGTGCAGGTCCAAAATTTTGGGTGGAAGGAGAAGGGGGTAGG
>JAODAL010028617.1:0-53018 GCA_025379985.1 Phyllomedusa bahiana
TATCTTTACCCCCTCAATCGACCCAAAATCGGGCCTCCCCGCGGGGTCAACCACCTCCATTATTACAGAGGAAAAAAAAAAAAAACACCCCAACCTGAAAGCTGCCCTTTTTAAATGACAGCCTGTGAGAGGGGGCGGGGACAGAAACAAAAAAGGGAAGAAACCCTTTTCCCTTTCCCATAATGGGTTTAAAATCAATGTACAACCCGATATAACGAAGTTTCTGCACACAAAAACTTTTCTAAAAAAAACAAATGCAAACCTGGGTCCCAAACCTGGAAAGGGCGCGGCACACATGAAATTTAATACATTTTACCCCACACAGACCGCCGCCGGGCCAGCACTTTTTCTGAAAAAAGGGGCAATTTTCCACAACGGGGAAAAATCCCTAAAGAAAGGAAAAATTTAAATGTTTATCTATTCAACATGAAAAATTTTGGAGACCCCTTCTTCCCATATTTTGACCCAAAAGATTTTTAAAGTTTCCCCACGACTTTAAACGTGATCTCAAAACCCGGGCAGTCCAAATCCCTATCTTACCCGCCAATCGAGCCAATCGGGCCTCCCGTTTGGGTCAACCAAACCTCCATTATTCAGAAAAAAAAAATAAAAAACACCCAACCTGCAAGCTCCCCTTTCCCTTTAAAAGGGCCTTTTAGATGGGGGGGGGACAAAAACACAAAATGGAAGCCCCACTTTCCCTTTCCCCATATGGGTTAAAATAAATTGTCCCACCAGTAAAAAACTTATTTTCGCAAAACAAAAACTTTTCCGAAAAAACGAATCCCAAACCTGGGTGCCACTGGCGGGGCTGCGGCACACATGTAATTATACATGAACAAAACACAACCGCCGCCACGGCATTTTTCCCTAAAAAAGGGCCCAATACACAAGTGGAAAACCCCAAAAGAAGCATTTAGCACAAATCATAATGAAAAAATTTTTGAGACTCCCGGTTCCCCAAATATTTTGATCAAAAGATTTTTTAAGGGCTCCCACCCCTTTCAACGTGATCTAAAAATTTCGGGGGCAGTCCTATCCTATTTTTTACCTTTTAAAACGAATTATTTAGGGGCCCAACCCCAAACTACCCACCCGGCTTAAATAAGGCGGGGGTCTAGGGAACCTGTCGACCTGGATTTTGGATGCAAAGGGGAAAGGCCCTAAAGGGCCTGTCGTGTGACCTTCCGAGGGGCCTTTGGAAGTCCCGTATTTGGGCACAAGGGCGGGGACTTTACACAAAGGAACCAAAATTTGGAGAGGAAAGGAAAGGGATGTACCCCCAAACCAAAAAAGGGAAGGCTCCGGGCGGACCCCCGGAGTCTGGGGAATTATACGAGAATTCTGCCCCGGGGGGGAGGTCAGACCAGTTATCCGAGGGGCGGGTACAAAATTTTTTAGGAAAGGTACCTGCCCATTGGTTTGAGGGGGGAATGCAGATGAAAAACCCTAGCTAAACCTGCAACTGACCAAAACGGGCCCGCCAGAATTTCGACCAAAACGGGCCCCTGGCCCCCCCCTACCCGGGGACGATAGAAATTTGGGAGCCCTTTACCCGAAAAATGTGGGAAGAAGTGCGGGGGCCCAGCTGGGGGGCAGAAGGTAACCCCGGGCAAAGGAACAAAGTGGGGCCATTTTTAAAGAATTATCCGTCACCACCCAGAAAATCGGTTACCAGAGAGGCCAAAGGTCAAAAACAAAGTCCAGGGCTTAGGGGCCCCAAGCGTCTTTCAGGCACCGGGTGAGGCTAAAGCAGACCCGGGGTTTCCCCTGAAAACGGGGGACTTTATTACGGGCACAGGGGGTTAAAAAGCCAGGACAAAGTCCTAACTTCTTGAGTGAGGGGTGGGCCACCAAAAAAGGGGGAGAGAAATTGTAGGGACTTGTGGCTCCGGGATGACCAGCTGTTCGTGGGGGGTTTCCCCCACTTAAAGGAAATTCGGGGCCGCAATTGGAAAGGGCGTGCTTAGGCCCTTCCCAGGAGGAAAGATTTTGAAGAAAACACGGGGCGGGCCATAAGGAGTTTTTTCTGGGGGAAATTTTAATGTGCGAAAGAGGGGGCCTTTTAGGCCCACAGGGGTCCGAAGATCTAGAGAGACCCGTCCGCCCTGACGTTCTTCTCAGCTGGCCCGAGAAAGTGAAAAAAAAAGCCCAAAGCGGGGGGAAAAAGAGGACCACCTGGCTTGTCGAGGATTCAGTCATTGAGCAGACAGGAGATAAAGAAGGTTTTTGTGATCGGTAAAGACCCTCGATGGGAGGCAAGCCCCCTCCAGCAAGGGGCCCAACCATTTCTTCTAGGGCTAATTTTTATGGCCAGAAAGTTGGGCAAATTCACCAATCAGAAAATTTCTTCGGCGGGGGTGAAGGTTTTAAAGAAGAAGCCACAATTTACGCAGTTTCCCAGAGGGGGCTTCTGGGAGGAAACAAACGCCTGCCCTACTGAGGAGGCATCCACTTCCTTTGGGCGAACGGAACCCCTGGCGGGTCCGGGCGAGACAGGGAATGGGGGCAAAAGCAAATGCTGAAATTAAAACATCCCAAAAATTCTTGGGCTTTTGGGGGCCAGGATTTTTGGGTTGGCATTTTTTTTCGGGAAAAGGGGCCCCCCAGCGGGGGCCCCCCCGAGCGTGGAGAAATGCGGGAAAAGAACCCCGTCTGTAATAATTTGCAAAACCCAAAAGCGTTGGGTAAGCGAAGAAACCCCCTGGGCAAGGGCCCCTGGGAAACCGCAGACAACCTAGAGGGATTTTCCCTCTGGAGACCATGATCTAGACGATGTACCCCAGGAAGGGGAACGAGGTTTCGTTCCAAAAAGGAATTTCCCCCCAAATTTTGGCCCAAAAAAAATAACTGGTGGTTTACAAAAAGACGTTTGAGCCCCCCGGTGGAAAAGTGGTGGGGTGAAATTTTTCCCAAACAGGGAGAAGATTTTAAAAGTTCCCCCCAGGTAACAAAAACCAGAAAATAGAGGAGAATTTGCGGAAGATCTCATTTTACAAAATTCGGGAAAAACCGCTGGGAAATGTTGAAAAGGCAAAAAGGCTGAAAAGAATAAATTTAAAATGGGCCCTCTCGGGTATTAAAGGGCCCTCTTCCCCTTCGGGGCGCCCTTTTACGGATACGAACAAGTTTTTATGCTCCATGTAAATCCAACTTGGAAAAAATTTTTGCGCCCCCAAGGGCGATTTAAAAAAACTCTTTAGATCAAGGGAAGGGGGAACGATTTTTTTTAGTGATTTTGTTAAAGTCCCCGATAATCAATAAGGGGGCCCGGGGAGTTTCCAAACTTTCCCTTTTTGGGCAAAGAAGGGAAAACCCGGGCCCCCCCAAGGGAGGAAACTTGCGTATGAAACCTTTTTATGGAGATTCTCCTCATATAAATTTCCCACTCGCCTTAGTCTCCCCGGGAAACCCAAAGAGGAATTTGACCCTTGTCCCTTTTGGAAAAAGGGCGTCCAGGCTAGAACCTGGTAAGGAGTGGGCAGACCCCGGAAAAAGGTTCGTAGACTTTCAGAGGCGGACCGGGAGGGCAGGAAAGGAGTAATTTGGAAGGCATCAGTAAATGCACGCGGGGCCACCAACCCGGGTAACTCCCCCCCGTGTTTCCCCGTCTAAAGGTCGGAGCTTTGGGCCTTTTTTAACCAAAGAGACCCAGGAGGAATTTTTTAGAAAAAGGGGGCGAGGCAGAACAAGAATTTCAGAGGGCTTTCCTTTTGTAGGGGTGCCCTATCTTCAAGGTTGAGGGGGGGCAGTGCAGAACCGAATAGCGTCCTTTAGGGGATTTACCACTGACGGGGGAGACAACATTTGGTTTTTTTGCAGAGGGGTCACCGGGGAAAAAGAAATTTTGGGCCCCCCGTGCAAAAGAAAAGACAAAGTTTCCAGTAGACCCCCAATTTCCCGGGAAGGGATTTTGGGTTGAAAGGTGGGTGTCCCGGAAAAACTTTCCCCAGAGTACCGGGGAAAAGGTCAGAAAGGGGAGAGGGGGGCACTGACCCCCTAGGGATTTCCCCCCTCCCCGCGAGCCCTATTGCGAAAGTTTTCCCGGACAAAAACAGGGCAGTCCCCAATGAAAATGGCCCAAAAACCCCCACAGTAAAAGCACAGCTGCCTCAACGACGGGTGCAAAAAAACGTCTTCCCGGGGCAGGTTGGGTTTTTCTCCCCCTGCATTGGGGTCGCCCCGGAAACCCTTGGTGGATTAAGTGGAGGTCATTGGGAAAAAAGGAGCCGAAAGAGGTACCGGCCTTGGGTCCGGGGGACCTTTTCCCTTTGAGGCAAAGCTCTTTTTGTCCCCCTTTTCCCCGGAAAACCGTATATCAATTTTTGGGGTGGGCCAACCGAATCAGTTCGTCCCCGACGGAAAAGGGCAGGTTCCCCGACCCCCAAAGAGCCAAACTTTAATTCGCCCAGAAAGGCCTTGCCAGAAAGGGGCGCCCCCCCCAAAGCCTCCTTATTCCAGTCCCCCTCAGAGCTAGGGGGCGGAACTTTCACGGGGTACTGACCCACGGTTAAAAGTCCCCCTGACGGAGACGGGGGCCCGAGCTGCGGCAGCGGGGGAGGTGCGGCAGGTTTTCCTTTGAAAGGGCGGGTGCGGGCCCCCGGGGAAAGGGTTGTAGATTCGCCGTCAAAACATCCCCCTCCCCCCCCCATAAAACAGAGTGGCCTAGGCAAAGGGTTCCCCTGATAAGAAAGGGTAATTATAAAAAGGCCCCCCTTTTGCCCGCTCGGTAGGGAATTTGGGTGCCCCAACATCTCGATGTTTTAGGGGCCTTGCTGATTTAAAAACCACAGCAACCTTTTGGGTTCTCCATCATAAGGGGGACGGGGGCGGCAGAACAAGAAGGCCCCGGGACAGGAGCAGGTAGAGTCATGGCTGCAGGAGAACTGCTGCTGGCGGGGCGGTAGGCAGCCGCAGGCGGAGGTAAAACGGGCTGCAAGGTTCTGCATCATGGCCGCAAGCTGGTCAATACGCTGGCTCTGCTGGGCGAAGGCCGTCGTGACATCGCAAAGCTCGGGCAAAGGTACCCTGGTGGAATCCATGGCCAGTTTGTACTGTAAGGGTTTGGTGGATTCGCTGGACCACCGCAAGCGATGATAGTTAAGCCATGGCAGGGAGCGGAGTCTAAGTAACCCCGGTATTCACCAGAGCCCCCCACAAAGCGGGATGGACTTGCTGCGGCGTGAGGCTACCAGGTCATACCCGACGGGGACTTGCTTGCGATGGAGGGGGTAATGGTGGTTTCAAGAATCGAATCCAGAGACGTAGATCGGGGAGGGGCCAGCAGGAGGTCAGGACGGGTGGCAGGGTTCGGGTCAAGGACATGCAGACGGTGTTTCAATTTATAGGACCAGCGGCCGGCAATTAGCAAATTACTGGTGCGCGGCCTTTAAATCCAGACCAGGGTGTCGCGCGCGCGCCCGAAGCAGCGGGTACACGCGCAACGGCCGGGACAGGCAGAAGCAGGAAGCACAGGAGCGTGGACACGTAAGTAACCTGGCGCAGGAGCATGGGCAGCAGGGGGATGGTCGCGGGCGGCCTTGGAAGAAATCGCTGAACTTGGAAGAAATCGTGTAACAAAATTTGGGGGGCTTTTCTTTTCAGCTAACATTGCAGATTGCTGGAAAATAATTAATATTTCATTTTCAGAGCCTAATGCTAAAAAAAATTGTGAAACACCTGTGGGGTCCATATACTCACTGCACCCCCAAATATATTCCTTAAGGGGTGTAGTTTCCAATATGGGATCTTTTTAGGGGTGTTTATTAAGTTTTAGCACCTTAGGGTGTCCACAAACCTATAATAGCGCCTAAAGAAAATCATAATGAAAATGAGACCCCAGAGTCCGGTAGGTGCTCGTGTTAGTCTGAGGCTTGTGGTTGAGCAAAGTAGCACACTAGGGCCACATATTGAATATCGCTAAAAACGGCAGAATTGGGGGAATCAATATTGAGTTGCATTTCCCTCATCATATCTACTGTGTTTCAGTGAATAATGGATAAATATCTGTAAAAAATGTTAAATTTTGAAATTTCACCTCTACTTTACTCTAATCGCTTGTGAAACACCCAATGGGTTAATAAACTTCCTAAATGAGGTGAAATTTCTTAGATGGAGTCACTTATGGGGATATCTAACATACAGACCCCTCAAAGCCACATCAGAACAGGACTAATGCCTAAAAAAAAATCAATGTTGCAAATTTTCTTGAACATCTGAAATATACCACTACTAAATTTCTAAGCCCCTTAATGTCATAAAAAATAAAAAGACATTTAAAAAAATTATGCCAACCTACAGTAAATATATGGTAGATGCTAGTGATAAACTATTTTGTGTGGAATAACTAATTTACACACAGAAATTTTGAACTTTGAAAATGGGAAATTTTTCAAAATGTTGACAAGGATTTTTCAAAAGTAAGCAAGGATTGTTTGGGCCACAATTTCTTACCAACTTAAAACACAATGTCTCATGAGAAAACAGTCTCTGAATCACAAGGATAGGTAAAAGTATCGAAAAGTTATGCTCACAAAGTGACACATTGCAGATTAAAAAAGAATGGGGCTCTGTCAGGGAGGTCAAAACTGGCTGTGGTGGCAAGGGGTTAAAGACCCGATTAATGTGTATATCACACGTATAGCGGTGTTTAAGACAATTCCACAGATATATAATCACTGGACATATAACAGATGGAGGTTCCGTCTCTGTAAGTAGCAAGATGCCATATAAATATAGAATAAATGGTTATACTTAACTAGGATGACGTCCTCTCGTATGTCTTAGTGTAAGAAGTATAACCCAGCGTTGCTTCTTACACTTTGACATATGAGAGAACGTCACCCTAGTTAAGTATAACCATTAAATATTATTGTTCAATGAGGATTTAGGTAGACAACACCTTAAAGGAATGCTTTGAGGTGGTGATGGACATCCTTTTCTTCAGGACCCCTGTCCATCCTCCTATAGAAGACGGTCAGCCTATTGACTGTTATGATTGCTGCATTTAATATTAATCAGCATTTTTTTTTTTACTGCATTAGTATTTTTGCAGAGACCGTGTCATATACATCCGGCTAAATGTTCTATAAGACCTGCTATAATTTCCATCAAATAGTCATTAGTGTTTAGTCTACAGACAGTTTCTCTCAACATCTGCATTCCACAGCGCGATACAATTACAATATCCAGCAAAGCTGCCTCCCACCAAAAAGCAACACAGCCTGGAACCCGACTGAACACAGCTGGTGAGAGCAAGATATTTTATTTGTTTTTCTCAAATCTATGTTTATGGCTGTAAAAATTTAAAGGGACAATAACACATTTGTTGGCAATTGTGAAGATACTGTGCGCATAGTTATAAATAGTTATATTTAGAACAATATATTATATACTGATGCCAAAGCCACGGGCAATTACTTTATTAAATTTCTCTAACGTAATTGACTCCTATGTGTTCATAACTTTCATTTGCTCAATTTACAACAAATATGAAACCAGAAAAAGTAGATTTAGATGGCAAAATTGTTGAGTGTAGAAAGAAGTTTTCATTTACTGGGTGTGGTAATGAAACTGAAATGAAAGCCTCATGTGTATGCCAAAGCCATAGGCATGAACCCATTATAGCGGCACTTAGACTCCCCGCAACACTATTCTTTCTTAGATGCATATTGCTGTAACATGGCATATGATGGGACATGCCATAATCTATTTTTGTTAGAACCCAAAGGCCCTGTTCACACGACGGATTTGGCCGCGGGTTCCGACGCGGTTTCCGCGGCCAGAACCGCGGCCAAATCACGCCTAGTTTATTAACATGGTTTCCTATGGGAAACCGCGTTAATATTCACACGCCGCGGGTTTGGCCGCGGGTGTCGCCGCAGGTGGTGCCCATATTATAGCTTTGAACATTTTTTTTTCTGTGTTAGGGCAGTTAAATGCAGTTTTAGTCTGACATAACCTCACAACAGTATTCAACAATCTTTAAATGTGCATGTCACTAGGGTAGATATACGCAGTGTGGCCATGGCCTGTTGTGAGGCCGAGGTATGCCTGATAGTCCTGTTTTGTGGGCATCCACCAATGGCAACAAAAGTTTACCGACACCTCCTGTGGCCATTGGTAGATGCATCGGAGGCAATACTATTGGCTTCACCTCTAATCAACTTTGCTTCTGAGAGACTCTGTCTCTCTAACATGCTCTTTTCTAGTCATGCAACTTATTTGAAAATTGACCCTCAGGCTGTTTTTCATTAGTACCATTTACTTTTCCAGCCTTTTGTTAACCATGTTCCAACTCTTTGACATGTGTTGCTGCCATCAATTTCTAAATTACTGTATATATTCGAGTACAAGCCGAGTTTTCATACACAAAAAAAATGTGCTGAGAAAGCTGTCCTCGGCTTATACTCGAGTCACTGTCGGCGTCCGGGCACGGCCAACGCCTGGGCACCAGAAAGGATACTTCAGCTGCATGCGACTCCACTCGAGTCAGCTCACAGCTTCTGTGTGATGCCATGGCTCGGGTGCTGTCGGCGACCTCTTCAGCTGTATGCGCTTCCTCTGAAGATACCACAGCAGAGCAGAGAGCAATGCTTGCAGAGGACTGCAAGCAGATTTGCAGCCTTCGGGAATATCCGGCATAGGCGGCCTGATGACATCACGCCACCTGTGCCGGGAAGAAGACAAGACGGAGAGCCTTGAAGTCGGAGCAACAGGGGAGAGAGGTAAGTACTTGTATTTTTTTATTTTTTGAAAAAACCCTTCCTATACCTGCCTATGGGGGGGCATATATCTGCCTATGGGGGACATATACCTGCTAATACCTGCCTGTGGGGGACATAAACCTGCCTATACCTGCCTATGGGAGACATTAAACTTCCTATACCTGCCATGTAATTTTATTGGTATCCATTTTTATTTTTTAAATTTACCAGTAGCCGCTGCATTTTCCACCCTAGGCTTATACTCGAGTTAATAAGTTTTCCCAGTAGGTGCCTCGGCTTATATTCAGGTCGGCTTATACTCAAGTATATACGGTAGCTATTTTTTTTTCAAATACAAAGGAAAAATAAAATGGAAAAAAGTGTTAGGAAATTAAGTATTAGCAAATGGTTAAAATAAGCTGGATGGTCCTTGTCCTCATGATTCTGCAGAACATGGCATATGTGTATTCCATAAGGCTATGTTCACACGGCTTATTTGCGGGGCGCAATTACGCCGTGTGGACGGGGGTGGGGGGCCGGCACCTCGCCGGCCCATAGACTATCATTACTAGCGGCGCGTATACGCCGCTAGTAAATGACATGTCACTTCTCTCCCCCCGCGGAGGATTCGCCGAGCGGGGAGAGGAGACGTAATCCATAGTTCTCTATGAGAACTGTGGCATTACCGTAATGACTGGGCGTATTCCAGCCGTAATTCGCGCAGTACGGCTCGAATTACGGACTGAAATACGTCCCATTTTATGCCGTGTGAACATAGCCTAAAGAATTAAAAACTTTGATGCATCTCACCCCAGAACAGTTTTCCATTTTTCCTCAGCCCTTTTAAAATTAACTTTGGCCTAGAGAACATCGGGGCATTTCTGGATGGTGTTGATATATGGCTTCTTCTTTGCATGATAGAGCTTTTAACTTGCACTTGTGGATTGCACAGTGAACTGTGTTTACAGATAATGAATTCTGGAGCCAATGCAGTTATTTGGATGACCGCTGTATGCTGTTTTTTAAGCAGTTGCAGTTAAGGGCCCAATTTTTTACGAACATCCAAAATTAAACATTTGCCTTGTCCCATGTGCAGACGGATATCTTCAGAGTCTCTGATTAAAAACAGTCCGTGTGTATGGGTGGAGTGCACTACCATAATGGAGTTCAGCAACTACTCCATACAAACAATTCAAAAATAAAAATTGATTAGCATCATCACACAACATCACATATAAAGAAAATTATTTAGGTGCACTTTGGCACGGCAGCAAAAATTGTAAACAAAATAAAATATCAGCTGCACTGATAATTTGAGATTCTAGAAATAGAAGCAAAATGTAGCTTCTATGAAAATTTAAGGTTCTAGAAATAGAAGCAAAATGTAGCTGGGACCTTCACTCCCTGAAAATATGGAGGTCTAAATAAGCTCCAAGCAAAGTAAAATGGTAGTGTAGGTCCCCACCAGAACTGAGGTCACCTTGTTGTGTTGGATGGGCTCTTAGCCTAAATTAAACAACCAAACCCATAAATAGATATCGGACATGGGGCAGTCCCACTCAAAAATTGAAAATAGTCACGCAACCACCAAAGAAATTGAACACAAAAAATACAAGAAAGGGTAGTCCTGAATACACCAATAAAACTATAAATTTTAATAAAGAGTTATAAATATTACCTAAAAACCCTAATACTCCCCCTAACACTCAATAAGCTAAATAATCTGTCTAAGCGTATTCTCAATGTGTAGCCAGCTCTTGAAATCAGCTGGCGGCTGAAAATGTAGAAGCCTCCTCCTTATCGAGGATAGGCCCTATTCTCCAGCGGGTAAGATTGTTCCTTTTTGAGTGGGCTTGGATAGTCGCATGTAATATAAATAAGAGGATATTAAGGTGTTTTAGGTGAATATTTTAATTTTGCCCCTCTCTTATCTATATTTGTATCTGGACCATACCCCTATAGTTGGGGTCATTGTTTGTTTCCACTTATCCATAATATCTGTGTGGTGGATTATTTACTGTTATCTTGCTATTATGTCATTGGTAGTATTCGGATACTGTTTTTTCTCTGGGACCTTGGACTATGTTAAATTTTAACAATCCTTGGTTGGGTTAGAGCCCTGTTGGGAATCCTGTGTTATTAGTGGAGGAAAGCGTCGGTATCGATTGGATGCTATTTGATTGATATTTGATTGGTTCTATTGGAGATTTATTGTGATTGTATTATAATAGCTCTTACACTTATTTATAGTGTATATACAAATATCTTCTAGCGTATTCTAGGGGAATAATAAGGTTTTGTATTTAGGATAGGATTCCCTGGGGGGGTCTTGAATCCTTATTGGGAAGGGGTGCTCCTTGTGTTTGATAGATACTTAATTTGTTATTGTGGTTAGAGGGGATAGTATAGGGTTTTTTAGGTATTTTATAACTATTTATTAAAAGTTATGTTTTATTGGGTGTTAGGCTACCCTTTCTTTGTATTTTTTATGGGCTCTTAGCCGGTTTAATAAAAAATGTGTGCTAAGAACCTCAAATTTTCAAGTATCCAAAAAGTAGCAGAAATGCATTTTAAAATAGTTGCTATATTCACTTTGACTGTTTCTTAGCATTTGTAGAGTGCTGCTGATATTTTGTTGTGCACACAGATGTCTCCAGATTCTTTATTTTTTTATATTATGTACTGTAGGCAGTGAGATATTCAAAGTCTTTGCAATTTTATGTAAAGGAACATTTTTCTGAAATGGTTCCACAATTTTAGATGCAGTTTTCATTAGATTGGTGAGTCTCTGACCATCTATGCTTTCGAGAAACTCTGCCTCTCTAATATTCTCTTCATACACAATCATAACACTTAGTTGAAAGTTAACCCTTCAGCTGTATTTCATTAGTACCATTTACTTTTCCAACATTTTGTTTACCCTGATCCAACTTTCTGAAATGTGTTGCTTACATCAATTTCTAAATGAGCTATTTTTAGATTAAAAATTATGGTTATTTTCTTCCAGAAAATGTAACATATTTATCTATAGTATGTGAGTGGTATTATAATTCATTTGCATTCCAGTGAATGTAAGGTTATATCTACACTACACAGAAAAACGTTCGTTTTTTTCCAAAAGCGCTGAAAAAACTACTGAAAACATCTCCCATAGACTTCTATTGTAAGAACGTCCTGCTGTCTCCACTGAACTGCTTTTTTCTGCTTGTTTTTTTTTACTGTAAAAAATGCCATAGCAGGGTAGAACATTCACTACAGGAGTCTAAAGAAAGTGCCGGACGTTTTTTTGCGCGTTGTTGCTGTGTTTTTTTCTGTAGTGGGGGGTAATAAAGGTTATATCTTATCAAATTTACATACAAGTGTCTGATGTGTCCTTGTTTGTACTGTTCATAATAAAATGATCATGCTTTGCTCGCTAACGATATTTGCGAATTCATGTTTTTTTGCTGAAAATAAGTTTTTTACGGATTTTGGTGCTAAAATCTTTTTTTCTTATCAACTCAGATATTTGGCGCTAGTAAGTTATCTCACTTCTGATGTTAAAAATACTTTTTTTTAAAGGATTTTGGCGCAAGAATCAGTTTTTCTTACGAATTCTGGCGCTAAAATCCTATTCTTTTTTTTTTTCAATTCCGAGAGGAAGTTTATTGAACGTGAAAAATGTATAAACAATAGCATAATAAGCAAAGGTCCATGCTACTACAAAGTATATGGAAACACCTACAAAGAAAAAAAATTTTAAGTCTAACAATTATACATAGCGCGTAAGTGATCACAATGATACTTGAGCTGTCAATAAGACAGCTCAGCCCTCATCAGTACCAAAAAATAAGGCTACAAATGTAAATGTGAGCACACCTCAATAAACTTTGTCTTCATTTCTCAGTTCACTCCCCCCTCAAGCTAAAAAAGCACAATTGATGCTCCTAAAGTAGCTAACAAACATAACAAACAAACAGAGACACGGAGGCGGCGGCGGTGGGGTGGGGGGACAACAGAAAAACAAATAAGCGGAAACAGATTAGTAATACAGCAGTAGAACTTACTCACACAGGTCACAGCCTTGTCCAAAATACGCCAGCAACCGATTCTGGCACCTGAGGGCGGGCTACCAGCCATGAAGAGATCCAGGCAGACTCCCTAAAAACCTATCTAAACAGCATTAAATTTGTTCACCACCCTAACAATCTCAACACAATCCCAAAACCCTTAATAAATACTTAAAAATATCCATAAATCATATAAACCCATAAAAATTATCCAATAAACAAAAAAACATTTCAATATCAACAACACAATCCATATTTAAATAAAAATGCGCTATAAAGTAATACACATCATACTCCAAAAACCTAAATTGTTTTCCTTACTAAAATGTCTATACCAACCATTTAAACCACCTACCATATTTAATCCATCTTCAACAACTCTTTCGATTCATAATTATCTAATAATCGTATCCCTCGCCCTACCAATACACGCCCCCCCAATCACCCCAAAATCAACAATATACATATAACCAACCACCAATAAACAAACCCAACCTTATCACCCAATCATAATAACCCCCAAAACCACCCAACTAACACATAATTATACCTATAACCAATTTCTATTCTACTTCTAACTCTATTCTAAATTCACACTCACCCCATTTCCCCCCCCCCCCCCACTCCTCACCCCCCCCATTAAAAAACACCAACCCAATCAAATTCCTCCTATCCCAACCCCCCTCATCTTAAAAACATCATCCCCACTCGATACTCCCCACAACATACCCTCCATGTTATAACTCTCTCTCCTGATCACACACTGTCACAATTATGCCTTAGACATGTGACCTACATTAGTGTATCCCCAACCCAACAAACAACCCTGTGTACTACTCCATGACTATCTCACTACATACTCAACCTCTCAGCAGTCACACACCATTTATAGAGAGTGAGTTCCACTATCTTTATAGCTCTCCACACAATAGACAGTTGATGACTACTATACAATCTCTCACCACTCACACATGAGAACCAACTCTCTTCTACACCTAATCCAAACTCTCACCTCTACCATACCAATCTATCATGCTTCATCATAAAAATGAACCACATCATCCTACCTGCTCCATTTGTGTCCTCTCTCAGTCCACTCTCCACTCAAATCTATACAATGTGATATACTATGTGACCTCCTCAGATATCCCCTCACTGTGCCCACTCACCACACATATGTAATCAACACCTCTTACACAATACACACTCATTACTCTTGAGAGATAGACCTTAAGTTGCCCCTACTACACACCAAAACTAATCACACCATGAAGCATAAACATCTTGTGTGATCAATTGACATATACACATAACCAAATGTGTGTACCCCCATGACCCATCCATCCTACAATCCCCATTTGACTCCTAATCAACAACTACTACTAATCCACCACCTGTTGTGTCTGTTTTGCACACACCACCACACTAGATACCATAAAACCATAGACCATCACCCACCTCATAACCCCTGTGGTGTAATTGTCATCGCTTATTGCCACCATATTCCAATTATGTGTATGCCAAAAATCATGATACTATTTTCTCATCTATAAAATAACTCAATCTGCTCGTTGCTCCTGTGTGTGTTCTCACTCACCATAGTCTTTAGAATTGTAATTACACTCAATCTCTCAGTATAGTCTCCATCCCATGATAATCTAGTCATATCCCACGCCACACCAATGTGATGTGTCAAAAACTATAATTCCCTCCCCTATCACTACTATTATTATAGTACATAAAGTCCTATACACTATCATTTGTCTCTGAGTCGCTCTCCATGTGGGACTACAATATGTACAAATATATACAGATACTTACCCCAGAGTATAGTTGTCACTCAACCAATCATACTAATCAAAATAACCTGTGTCCACACCAACCACCTAATGGTCACATGTATATAACAAGTTCCACTTCACCCACAATCCCCTCATTATAATCACTCTCCCCGCCAACTACACTATCATATTCATATAATAGTTGACCACCTCCAACACCCTAAAACAAACATATACCCACACCCATCATAATTTCCTCTCCACTAAATAAAACCATGCAACATCCCCCAACACCCTCCCCCCCCCACTGCTTTTCACCCCCACAACAACCCTACCCCACCAATAACTTCCCGCCCCACAACCCCCCCCACCCCCCCACCTCCCCCTCCCCTCTCCTACCCCCCCCCAACCCCACTTCAACCCCCTCCCCCCCCCAATCTTCACCTTACACCCCCCCCACACTTATTTCAAACCAAACTCCAATCCCAACACACTACACCCACCTTCCCCCTATACAAACTACATTAATATCCCCCTCCCAACATTACCCCCTTCCTTTCACCACACACTACACCCCCCCCCCCCCCCCCACATCACACTAACAACCCCAATATCCACCCTATACCTTTCTATCCCACCAAACCTGATAATCTCGTCTGCATCTCTATATATATCATCCACTCTCAGAGAACTACCTAGAACTCATACACGTGCGCCTCCTCCAATGTACTATCATCTCCACCAACGATGCTGAGAGTGTGCTCACACTCTCCCACCTACATGAGCTGAGTTTGAATAATACAATGAAAGAGAGATAGACTCTGTTAGATAGACTAAGAGATCACTCCTATATAAACGCATAAAATAGATAGATATACATACTGTGTGTAATATGGATCACTACTACGCCACCCGCCCGACCTCTATAGAGAGAAACTAGTCTCATCATCAGTGCTCACATAACTAACTCCTTCCCGTCATTGATAAGTCATCAATATATGACACAGACACATGAGTATCTAACCCAAACTCCTCTCAGAGAATATCATACACCCTTGACAACAGATATACACGCACTAATGAACGTGATCACCCACACCAGTGTGACTCTCAACCACCACGCTCACCATAGTCTGTCTTCTATCACCACATATACGTATATGAATGATATACCGTCTACCCACCATATATCTATCCACCCTCACTACGTCGACCTATGTCCCTACATAGATATGTCCACACCCAACATACTTGTCCGTCCATCCTGCATCCTACTCCTACAGCATAGTCTCCATGACACACTCTCTATCTGCCACACCACCCTCGTAATCCCACCACTCCCTGCTAACCTTTGCACGCCACCCGCATATCTCCACAAACTTTTCTTGCATGTATTGTGTCGCCTCACTCTACTCTCTCCAAAGTCTAGTACACTCTCCCCGTGCAATAGCTAGATGTTGATAATGCTGACTTCCGTACAACCACTAAGGATGACCAACAAGAATTGTCACACCACATCCAGAGATACTGCGTGTCACTAATAACTCGTAGAACCACTGAAGTGATCGTCGAACCCCTCACAGTCAAGTCACTGTCACCACACACATCTCACCGCCAGAATTATCACCCTGTACTCGTTACACATCAGCAAGCTCTCCGCTATCATGTGTGGCTGTCCCCACTTGTATCCTGACTCCCCCTCATAGCTATGTGTCACTGTGTCCCCTTACCTACACCTCAAACAAAACAATCTATCACACATTGACCACTCGATCAAATAGAAGCTACTCTACTATCATGTCACTAATACGTCTACCTGTGCACCTACGCTCACTCTCTGCCCGCTCCACCTAATAACACCTATCCATATGCACAATCGTCTATCCACCTTATATTGTGTCTACCTAAGACTGTCCTCATCCCTCACTATATCACAGTAGATACTGAATGTCATAGCATCGCTATATATAAATGTATCATTTTAGAGAAAAATACAATATAGATCCCTATGATCATAGCTACATAATGTGCCCTCTGACACAGTATACTCTCTCGATCCGTCGTTTGTCATGGCTCACTCTGCGCAACCCATCACGCAACTCCACACCCGACTGTCTAAAAGACACCCCTCACATCATAAGCACCCTGTGTTTGTGTGTTACAAGTCTCTCACGGTTTCATTCTTCGTCGTAGTCGCTCATACCTGTGTACCCTATCCATGACCAGTGAACTCTCTAAATCTCTCTGCTTGTATCCTACTTCCCCACACTTCTCTCACTCTGCTCGCTTAACAGATACTCCTTATCCATCACTTCGTCCACATGACCTGCCATACCACTCGCATCTATAGAGACATTCGACGCCATCTATTCATTCCTCAATTCCTATCCACGTTCGCCAACAACCCCAAATGTCTTTACTCCCTTCCCAACCCTCTCTCTCTCGCTGATCCAGATCTATTAAACCCCCTACTCACTGCGCGCGCTCATCTTAAACCTGTTTCCCTAGATTGTATACAACATTGTCATTCGCCGTCCTATGGTAATATATCACACTGCATACAGAACTCCAACCCATATTATCCAAATAGGTCCACACCTGTTATCATCTCCAATAGTGTGTCATGTATGCATATGTGTAAGTATTGTATGTGCTGTTGTTATTGTCTCACCTGTGTCCCGAGATAGATCTACATATCAGTACCTCTTAATCCCAATGATAACTCAATTCACAGTTTCTAAACCTGCCATCAATGTAGTCATGTGACAACACCCCTTCCTGTGTGTCACACGTCAATATAAATACTCCACCCTCACACCATCCAGCTACTGTTATAATCCCAATGTTCCTGTGTTCGACACTATGTATGCTCCCTGAGAACTAATCATGTGTATGTCTCTCTTCTAGTGAACTGACCCATGAGGATCACCACTCGAGTTAAGCCTATAGGCGCACCTATACCTATATCACGATATCCACATAACGAATCACTGTAATCATCCCACGCCACTGTGTCGCCAACGCACACCCCTGTCGCCACACGCACACGCGCAATCATCATATCTTGTCCAATGAATGTCGTCACTCGCTTCATCAGAGAGATCGTGTGTCCCTCCCCATCAGTGTGTGTGTGCGCTGTTACATCCCACTTCACTGAATCCAACTCTCCCCTGTGTCTGTACGTACAAGTGTCAAAGTATGTTACTGTCCTTTGTCATCATAGTGTTCTACCTATTCAACGCCCACTTGCACCCTACCATACATCTCCTTCATGCTCACACTTCCGTACTCAGTGTGTGCTGTCCTATCTGTCACCTCGCCAGATAACGATCCACTTTTGTTCCTCCACCACCCGTCCAAGAGCCTCCTCCACACAACTGTGTCAGGATCAATGTCTCACTCCAACTGCTCACAATCTCTCAATGTGTGTCTTCACAAGGTCCTACTTGTTGTGTCTCACGTCACTCCTCTCTATCCTCCTAAATACCACTACTCAGTCTGTACTTCCACTGCCCCTCATGTATCATGTCTTTTATTTTTTCTCTTGTCACTCATCATCCTCATTCATATTTCTTCCCCCTCGCCAATCACATGCTATTCTGTCTTTTTCCTTACTTTTGTGATATCTGACAGAACTCTATCCATAATCTACTGACACTGTATTAGTGTTATCTTTCGCCCTCCTCAACCAAACATCCCAACCATACACTTATGTGTAATGAGTCATGTGTCTCTCTATACTCTTTTTCCATGTATCCATACCACAATGTCATCACTCTAACACTCAACTGACCAGTGCTGTGCCATGTGTACCTACTCTCTTGCCTACTTATGTGTATACTAGCCACTGTGTCTCTAGATCTGTAATTATGTCCTTGATCCCTTGTGTGTGACACTCTCCACTACACTGAACTCTCTCTCAATACAAGTCATGTAGTTCTCCCCAAACTGACACACCAAGACCCCATGTCTATTCATAATCTCTGTTGTTGACTCTGTCCTAGACGCAATCTGTCCTACCAAATAATGTCACTATTCTAGTCATCTTAGACTCTCTCAGTTGCTTGTCATCATCAGTTGTCAACTAGTAAATTGTACACAGTCCGCGTTGTGTCATAACCTATCATGTAGTTCTCCTGTAGATATCCTATTCTGCCCAATCCGTGATCTTCACTCAGACCAGCTCTTGGCTAAAATCAAGTCACACATAACTATCCATGTTGTAGTCGCACCCAAGATGTGTGCCTTACATCAAATCTAAAAATAACGTAAGTCTTTCACTTCTTTATCTGTCATCGTTCACGCGCAACTATATCATTAACAATAGTTGACTCGCAGTCTGTCTCTCTTACTACCACTCCTTCTGTTTGTGTGATTACTCTAAACATTGCTCTACTTCTGTATGTACATCCCATAATAATGTGTCCACTGTACTCTTCGTTCCTTTCCATGTCTTCCCAACCATGATTCGCTTCCCTCAAGTGTAGTTGTTTCTGGTACCCCATCACTGAACATTCCTCGTTGATCTATGTCATCATTCTCAGTGTCAATACCGCCCCTGTCTAGACTCTTTACTCGTTCTTGTTCACTAGACCTCTGTGTCCCGATCCCGTTGATGTGTGTCACTCTCCTCCTGACAGATACATCTGTTTACTCTTAACTACTCACTGTCCCACCCTCTCTATCTAAATCTCTGCATAATCTGATACCTAGAATCTCATCCCTGTTCTCACTTCACCTGAGACTGTTGTACATCCTCATTCCCTGTGTTGTGCGTTGCGCACACCCCTACTCTATCAGTGTTCCGCTCCACGACCTATCACCACTACACTCTGTACCAGTCCCTCACGATTACACACACCACTGCTCTCTCATCTCCACCAACCACTACTCTACCCATATCTGTGTCCTCTGATGCCTATCTCCTGTGTCCTCCGTCATGTATGTACTACTCTGCAGTATCTATAACTCCACTCTATAACATATTGTGTGCTCCGTCTGTACTCCTCAATCCAGAGACATCACGCAATAAGATGTCCTCTCGACATGCCAATGACAACCAATCATAATTGGTTGTGTCGTTACGCTACATCTAAACTACAATTGTTTTTTTATACTTAGTTGTGACCACTTCACCCAACTACTTTCACACCAATATCTTACGTTGTTACTCTGTTCCCTTTATCCCTCCAGACTTGAGATATCACTCCTCACTTACCCCAGACATAGACCCTCCTAGACAGTCCCCTATCTCCCTCATCCACACACAATTATCAAGTCTATCTTTACCTCCCCAAACCTGTCTCATCCTCACATCAGATGGTAGTATACTCTCGTGAAATATGCTTCATCCCGTTCGGCTGACATAATACTCCCCTCATAGTGCTCATGACCCTTACTTCGACAAATCATAGTTACTGTGTCTAACGACATCGCTCGTGTCGTCTAATCTTGTATCATGTGTCCCCATCTGGATCGTGACAGAAATCTATTTGATAGTCTCCTCACCCACCTTTCTACTCCTAGTCCAAACTGTTGGTGTCCCGTGAGTTCAGTTTTGCTCCCGTGTGTGTGTCCATCTAAAACTAAGATATCGCCTCCCTGTCTCCAACGTCTGCTTAGACATAACCTCATATTTGTGTCACGCTCATACACCCCCTCCCCATGACTATCCCTGGCTCGACTGTGTCCTCCGATCTACTTTCTTACACTCTCTCTCCACACTATGAAATTGTACCCCATACTACTAAATTTTCAATCACAATCTCTCCACTTCTATCCATTTCCAAAGTGCTCCCCATGTCATTGTGATCGTATTTTTTTAATTGTGTGTGCACAGTGTGTGTGTGTATCTCATAACAGTTCTTGTAATTCTACTACTGTATATTGTCTCTTAAGTCATATCTAGACATTTCCTCCAATCCCTATTCATGTACCACGCGATAGTTGTCTCACCTTTGATCAGTTTACCTACTACACTTCTTCCTGTTCTGAGTTGCGCTGCTCCTCACCATCAGCCTAACTAATCACAATCTGTCCACTCTCTACACTTAGTATCAAATCCTCGTGACTTTCAAGTACATCTCTCTGTTGTGTTGTAACGTGTTCATAGACTACACACTAGTACACACCACTATAATCACCTTGTCTCTCTCACATCGTGTTCAAAGAACTCTTCCTCCCATGTGTGTACCCTCGTGTGTCCGTGTGGTGTGTTCTAAATTCCGATTAAACCTCCTCTACCATCTTGTGTCTTTTTTTCTCAACTCTCCCCACGTCCATACACTTCACCCCTTCTTCTCATACAGTTAGCATACTGCCACTACTTAGAGTCCTTGCTGTTACACCCACCTACTCTCTCCTCCTAGTGTCAGATCCACAACACTTCACCTCACCTTCTACATCGCCACTTTCTCTTCATATCTACACAAGTCTACTGTATGTGTCTGCACTACCCCCTGCACCTTGTGCTGTCTACAAATGTGTTTCCCATTAATTCCACTCCACACTTAGACCATGAATAAGTGTGTCAACCCCACAACTCTATACAACCCTACTCTCATATGATCACTACTCAATCAAAGATCAACTCCTCCAAATGATGTTATCCATCATGTAGTGAAGAATGACATGTGTCGTCTACCAAAATGTGACACAGTCACACTCATCTCTGCTGTAATAGTCTGTTCCAATTTTGTTTTCCACTACCACCTTGTACAAACTACCTCAAATGACTTTCACCACTTATTAGTACACCATGATCTGCCACACGTGCTCCAAAGAGAACCATCCATGTTGTGCTTCTTCCGAATCTGTGTAGACAAATTTAACATTCCAAACTTAACATCCCCTCCCGTCTACAAAACGTTACTCCCCCCAGACAGATTAATACTGCAGTGCATCTGACCCTATCTATTGTATTCACCCACACACATTAGTAGAACTTATCACCCATCTTGCACACTCACATAGCAACACCCCCCCTCATACAAATAGTGTGAACCATAGAATAAACACTCCACTACTAATAGTCTATTGTCGACACATACTCAACTCTAACACCATCGTGATACGTCAACTGAGTCTCCATCTGTTGTCTGTGTGTCAGAGTCCAAATAGATCTGCTCCTCGTGAATTCTCTCTCACTACATCTGCCCCCTATTCTTCTTCATGTCTATCTATAATTGATATAGGTGTGAGATCTCGTCACTTCACTCTGTCAAAACGCGTCCTCAGCAACGTGTTTACGTACTTAATCTAGGTCTTATTATCATAAAGAATACATTCATCAGTCCTCACACCTAAGTACACATCTATAATATATCCCTCTCAACCACCTTTGTTTGTCAAACCCGTGTCTGTTTCTCCTGATTTAAATTCTCCTTCCTATGATAACATTTCCAAGTCTCATCTCGTCACAACATATCCTTGTCTCGCCACCTCACTACTCTCTATTGAAATCCCCCTTCTCATGGTCGTTGTGTTATTAAATCCATACTCGCCACTGTGTGTCCACATCTACTCTCTATCACCACTCTACTCCTTCTCACCACCCCGTCTGTTTCCACGTGTGTGTGTGTCACTCTCAATATCCACACACCTTGTCTCTCCTGTGTTGTGCCAGAAAGTATATTTGCATTCAGAAATTCCTGTGTACAACTCGCTAACTTCACCTGCTCTGTGTGTCCAAGCCACTCACCCGTGTAATCCATACCACTCACATACACCGCTGTCACCACTGTGATGTCTCGCAAATGCTGTCTACTTTAATCGCTGTCTCTTAATTGTGCTTGTCTCATACGTCTGTTCTCCTGTATAGTGCCACTGTGTATGTACTCTTGTGACAAAATGCCCTCTATCGATGTAGATCTTCTCCCACTCAGATCCTTCTCCTGTGTCGTGTCTCGCACTGTGCTCGAGCTTGTCTGTGTGTGTTGTCTCCATAACACATTAACACCGCCAGAAATTATATGGAGACGTGAGTGTGTACCAATAGTGATCTCTATTGTACCCATCATTTACAATCTTTATTCCGTGTGTGTTTGTAGGTCCCACATAAGTCTCTGTGTTTGAAGTTCACCAAACGCAACTATTCAGAACAGACTGCTGTCCCCACCCTCCGATGACACAGATTATGAACTAGACGCACTATGAGATGTCTGTATGCCCCGTTCATTACAGACTCTTATTTCCTGAGAGTTGTCTATGTGTGCCTCAGTCATGAGTCAACTGAATTAAAATTTCCCTAACCTTCTATCCCCTGAAAACTGTGTTATCATTCCCCCACCCACTCTCATCATATCTAGCTCTATCCATACTCTTAGGAACGTGTCTCTTGTGCCCATATTTTCACTCTCCTCTATGATCATACGCTACCCCTTTCACCAAATCTACAGAGTTGTCGCTACCCATGTGATGTTAGTTGCTGCGCCCTCCAGAATAGATAACTCTACACATCTGCCAATCCCATCTTCTTTCATCCAACCTCACTCCGTCACCCTCCCCTGCCACAACTAGATTAGTGTTCCTAGTCTTTACTCACCCATATCTCTCCTTGAGTAATGTTTGTCCACTATGTACACATCTAAATCCTTCGACCCTTCAACCTGTCCTACCATAACAACATGTCCTTTTATTTTCGCTTCTCCCAATATCACATATTACCACATGTGATCATCATGTCCACGTTCCTCCTGTGTCTGCACATTGATATCTGTGTGTGCCTGTGCACAATTATCGCGTTCCTCTCCTTTGAGATACTCACTTGTTGCAGGCCTCACCATATCTAGTCTATGTTTCATGCTGAGCTCATCGCCTTCCAAAAATTTTCGCATTGTACGTTATCACCAGTCCAGACTCGGATCCTCTGCTGACGTCTCTTGAAATATCACACGCCTATCCACCATCACCTATAGTTGATAGTGAAACTATCTCTCGATGTGTATACGCCTTGATAACCGTGCCCATCACCCTAGTGCTATATCTGACGACAGTAGAGACACTCCTCCGTATCTATACTATGTGAACACCTGACCGTACCTACAGCCACGTGTGTAGCTCACAATCTGCGTGTCAATTGGATGTCGTCTCAGAACACAGTATCCAGCAAAATCCCTACAAGACAAAGACCACTCACTGTATAATTTCACTCCTCGTCTCTGTACCATGTCTGTCTATATTCCACTCGCTCACCCAGATCATGTGATCTCGCGCTCACTCGAATGTGTTAGATGTCATGTATGGGCTCTGATAATCTTCACCGCTCCTAGACCACTCGGCTCTCACAACCATTGAATTACTTAGCTAATACAGGTGTCCTTACTGATAAGCGAGTAGTACGCTCTCGAAATAATGTGGTGGTTCTATCTTCTTCTGCAGGCTCGCCTAGAGGTAGAATGAGGCGACTATATGGACCGAGAGTCCTCAGTGGTAGGCTATCTCTATCTGTCACTCGCACTGTACGTAACACCAGCAGACGCATGGTCGGGCCGGCGTCTAGATGATGGGTCATGTCAACAAACACCATAGGTGTTGGGCCAATGCACGCTCTCCTACTCCGGAGGCTTCACATGAGTTGTCACGTCTGTAGACACTTCGACTTGCCGGATCAGCTCTAGACGTTTCTGACCATAGGAGCCTCCCCTGTCTCCTATAAGCAACATCGGGCAAGCGTCGCTAGAGTCACAGTACTCAGTAGATAGCTGTCTTGATCTCAGACTATCCGCGTCTCGGTGTCTACGTTGCGGCGGCCGATCGCTGTTGACCGCGACTTTCTCTGTCTGATGTGAGCCGAGTGTTAGCAGCAGTTGTAGCACTGATCGCCTGCGCACTCGCCCTGGACCTGACTGTCACTGTGTTGACTCGAGTTTCGTTGTGTGAGAGCGAAGTCTAGAAGACGTGTAGAAGACTCGGTCATATAGAAGGCACTCACATGTGACATCTCTCTCGCGACGCGCAAGCTCTCGCGCGACAGCTAAGGTCACATGCGAGGTCAGGTCTGAATTGCGCAGCCGCGCTTCGCTGTGGCTTCGCGGACATAGAAAGGGTTCATGCGATGTGAGACATTGAGGTACCGTGATGTGGTAACGACACACGCTGCTAGGTTGAGTTGTAAGCCACGGTGCATAGCGGACGTTCGTGGTGTGTGGCTGCCAGAGCAACCGCACTCACTCTAAAAGTAGTCTGTGTGTCGCGCTCGCAATGTGTCAAATGAAGAGTGTGTGACTTTTGCCCTGATCTCGAATAATGTCTGCGTGCGCCACTCGTACTCTCTGGTTGGTGCGGCGGTTCACATCTTTTGTGGAATTACTGCAGCCAACGTCTAAACCCGGTGTCCTACAAGCTCCGGCCTGCCTATACCTGCGAATCCCGAAACTCTTCCATGTCTCTCTCCTCAAGCCGGTGGTGCTGAATCGCTTCTCCCGTGGACCTGTCTCGCCATTTCTCTGTGGCCAAACTCTGATAACATCTTTGAGGTCAAGGAGGTGTTGGCACAGAAGACAGTGGAGAGGGGAAGCGGTTTCTTTCTCATTCACTGGAAGGGGTTCGGGCCGGAGGAGCGGTCGTGGGAAACCGGTGACAACCTGTCTACTGACCTCCTTCTAGGTTTCTAAAAAAGAGGGGGAGACCTAAGGGGGGGGGGTACTGTCCACCGGGGGTGTGGTGCTCGCAGCCCTCCGCGAATCATCTCCCCGCTCGCAGAGGGGTCTGGCGCGGCGCTGCGGCGGCCAAGCACACCCTCTGCTGCCTCGGGCCGACCTCTCTTACCTGGCCGCGCTCCGGTGAAAGCAGCCGCATGACTGTCCCGGGCCGTCTGCGCGTGGCCGCCGCTTAAGGGGCCGGCGCAGCGCGGCTTCTCTATATTGAAAGGGCCAGTGTCACGATAATTGGTTATTGTCGGGTGTATGGTGGGGCGGGGGGGGGCTGGTCTATTTAAGGTATCCGCCATCTGTACTTCATGCCAGTCTGTTGGCTGTGTTTTTGGTGCGTTAGAGGAGTATTGGTGTTCCGTATTGATTACCCGTCGTACCAGTGCCGCTTGCTTACGTTTCCTGACCTTGCCTGTTTGCCGCATGCATGACCCGTCTGCCACGTCTCTGACTACGAACTCTGCTGCCTGCCCCTGACCCTCACCTGCTTCCCCGAATACGCCTCCGATTCCGTTTCTGCTACCACGCTGTACCCCCGTGGCCGACCATCGCAAGCAAGTCACGTCAGGGGTAACGAACCTGGTAGCCTCACGCCCAGCAAGTCATGTGCTTGGCGGCGGGCTATGGGTGAAAACGGGGGTACCTTCTCGACCTCAGTTCCCTGGCGTGGCTTAGCTTATCATCGTTGCAATGGCCCAGCGATCACTCCTTCCGTTACAGATCTGTTCTGACCCATAGTAAAGCATGCTCCACAGGAGTGACACCAAATGCCCTAACGCACGTTTCACAATTGCTTCATCAGGGGGTGTGCTGCACCAATTATTTAGTTGACACAGTTTTTCCTTTTTTCTAATGTTTTTTGATTGTTTAATATTGTTGTAATTAATAAAATTTTACTTGTTAATATGGCATGTTTATAGCTCTCTCCATTTTTTGCCTTCTTGTATTGTTATTTTTGAGTGGTAAACATCATATTATTTTTGATTTATGATTTTTGGGGTGTTTGTGTACCTCATACAAATAACACCCTACCATGCGTCCTTACGAGCTATTTTTTTATTTGCTAATGTAATGCCTGCAGACTATCGTGCCCACTTCCCCTTCAGCTACATCCTTGGTGGAAACGACCACTATCTCACCAATATAGTTAGAATAATTTTCACAAATTATTTTTTAAAATTAAATATGCATTGATAATTCATAATCTAAGATGATAAAATAAATGTTGGATAGCTTTGTGTTGGGTAGGCGTACAACAAGTGGCTGTTGGATGGTAATGCATTAACTGGTGCTGTGTGGATGTGCCCTTAATCATAGCTAAGTGGTTGTGCACTAATGGGTGTTCAGTGTTATTAGGTGATAAGTAGATGTGAGTAGTGAAGCGTCTATTTGTTATGTCAAACTGCCCACTTCCGGTGAAGTGACAGGTGCCTCCCGCCCCTAATATCAAACTGCCCACTTACGGTAAAATGACAGGTACCCTGCCCCCTACTCCTAATATCAAGCTGACCACTTCTGGTAAAGTGACAGGCGTCAACACCCATGTCTAACACATCAAAATGACCATTCCCCTGCCCCCCTATTCCCATTAACCATTACACCCTCAGCATATTTTAGTGTCTGCTATGTTACATGACCCTCCAACCACTCCTTATTATCATGTGCAGTGATAACTTAAAGGGGTTTTGCCACAATCTCATCTCATGCCTCCTGCAGCCAGATCTTCAGTTCTGTGCTCAGAAGGGGGTGTGTGTGATTTGTTTGAATTGCATATCATGTGACCCAGCAGGATGACATCACCATGCCTTTTCTCACTCTAGTCAAAGAAAGTTCTGCTTATGTATAGAGCTGTGAGTAGCTACAATGTAGCTCAGAGGTAAAGTTTTTACCTCACAGCACAAGGGTCCTAGGTTTAAATCCCTGCTGGAACCAAACCTGTGTTTTTTTTTTCTCTTTATCAATGCACAGACCTCATTAGGTTTCTTTTTTTTTATTTTTTTTATTGTTTGACAAATTTACTAAAAGCAAGGGCAGGAGTAGAATGACAGCACGGGGGTTTGAACACCGAAGCTGCCTGGGGTGAGTCTGGCATGTCTGCCCAGGACTGGGACTTTCAGCCCTGGTCGTACCCCCGGGCGATGAGCGTAAACATGGATCACTAAAGGAACAGCAAAAACAGAAAAGGTCCAACTTTTTTTAAGTAAATGGTGAAAATGTTTATTATTTAGTTTGCAAGTTTCCCACATCAATTTTTCTTCATGGCAAAATATCAAAAGGAGTAATAAACACTAATCAGAGTTGATTTCTAGGCACCCCCCAGCTGTCATGTGTGTTTATTAGGAGCCCCTATCCCAGATCCCATGATTGTGAGCTTGTATCACATAATATGAGGCCTATAGAACCTCTGTGTTCTCCGCTGCACTAATTGTGCCTAGTAAAAAAAAAAAGACAACCTTTCCCCTATGGTTTGTGTAATGGTGGTCATTGGGGGAAAAAAAAATCCTCCCCCGGTACTGATGGTCAAAAGAATTTGCCAAAACCCGAATTTTGAATCGGGGGACCTTTAGATCTTCAGTCTAACTCTCTCTTGAATGAGCTATTCCAGCTTATGTAGTACATGGCGACTGGCATTTTACCGCATCGGTCACATTGAGACGCTTGGGTACTTCGGAATTCTCTGCAAAGGCTCTCCCAAAAGAGTGTGTGTGAATACAAACTTATTGAGGAACGCCTGTACCTCCCCCCATGAAAATATTCATAAACATTCAGAGATGGGTTCTAAAAATTTAAAATCGGACAATATGCAAATTTTTAAAAAGCTTTATTGAACCAAACATAGTTTTATTACATGATTTCCAGTTCACAGAGCACAGCGCTTTAATGCATAGGTACAGCAGAAAATTGATAACATTAAAATAAAAAAAGCATTGTGTTTTTTCCCCTATTGACATGTCAAAAAAAAATCTTCCCCTTTTGGGTCAATTAGGTTTCCCAAAAAATTATTTATATTTGCCAAATCCCAGAATAATGAAAAAAAATTTAATTTTTTAAGGCATTTTTTTTTACTTTCTGCAAAGCAAAAGTTTACATACTTGGATTACTCTGCCCTTTTTTAAAATTTGGAAAAAGCCCTATAATGAGTCATTCTTTTGGAAGTTTTGGTTTATTTGGCAAATCTGAAAAAAAAAAATTGGACAAGCTGTGAAAATATTTTATGCCACCAGAAAACCACAGCGTCTGTGCGTAAAATTATTGGAAATTTAAAGAAATCAGCCTGATATAGGAAAGAGAATTGTGGACTTGCACATGTCTAGATCATCTTGAGGCAATTTTCCCCATACCTGAAAGGGGCCTCATTCCCAACTGACAAAAATTATCCAATAAAAAAAAAATGGAATGTCCCCCTCAACTGCTCGGAAGGAGACGGGTTCTGTTTCTAGGGAAGAAAAGTGCTTTGGTACAGTCATTAAACCCAAGAACAAACGCAAAAGACCTTTTGAAGTTTTTGGCAGAAGCTGGTTAGATTTTTGTTATTATCCCGTTAAACCTTTTGTTTTCCAAAGGGCTGAGAGGTCTCTGCCAGGAGAACCATTACTCTAAAAAAAAATAAAAATCAGTTAATGTTTCCAAAAGCACACGGGAACAAAAACCTACTTTTTGGAGAAGTCCTGAGGGCTGATACTAAAATTGAACTTTTGGCCATAATGAACTCATTACATTTGGGGAAAAAAGGAGAAGTGGAAAGCCTAAGATCACCATCCCCAACTGTGAAAATGAGGGTGGCGCATTGTTGTGGGTTTGTTTTATGTAAGATGGACGGTGCATGTCACAAAAAAGATGATTCATGGGAAAAGAAAATTATTGGCAATATGAAGAACATCTCAAAATCAGTCAAAGTTAAAGCTTGGGTGGAAAAAAGGGTGTTCCAAATGCACAATGCCCCAAGCTATTTCCAAATGGTTACAAAGGGCTTAAGGATAACCAAGTCAAAGTTTTGGAGTGGCCCCCCACAAAGCCCCGATTCTAAATTTGCTTTTAAAAATTTTTTGGGAAAAAAAGGGGAAAAGGGCAGGTTCCCGGAGAAAAGGGCAAACCCCAAAACAGGGCTCAGCTACCCCCAAAGTTCTGTAGGGGAATGGGCCAAAATTTCCCTTCCAAAATTATTGTTGTAGCTTGTGGAAGGATAAAAAAAAGCCTGCCCAAGTCGGGAAATTTTAAAAAAGGGATGTTCCCCAAAAGGTTTTAAACTTGGGCATTTTTTCGGTCCGTAATTACGTCCCAAAGGGTGCCCCAAATTTAAAGGGCCCCAAAAAAAGGGCCCCAAATTTCTTTAGGGGTAATTCAAAAGTTCTCATGGGAATATGGTTACGTCTCCTTCCCCCCCCCGGGGGGAAAGGCCGGGCGGGGGGAGATAATTAAAATTTTCATTTTAGGGGGGGGGGAATACGCGCCGATGGGCAGTAAATAGTTTTTTGTCCCGGCAAAGGTCCCGGCCCCCGCTTACTCCCCCGCCCCCGCCCCCCCCCCGGTCCAACGGCGTAATTGCGGGGCGAAATTTTCGTCCCCCCCAATTTAACCCGTTTTTTTGGAACTTTACCCCTAAGGGCAATGTTTAAAAAATTTTTCAAATGAAATGTAGGGAAACTTTTGGGACTTTGCAAAAAGTCTTTAAAAAATTTCTTTAAAAAATTTCTCCTATTTTTATTTTTGTCTCTCATTATTCTGTATTCGGGGTTTTTGTCAAATAAAAATTTTTTTTGGGTTTTCCAAAATTGATCTAAAAGGGGAAGGTTTATACGGGTTTTCATGTAAGATGGGGGGGAAAAACATGCCTTGTGTTTTTTTTTTAAAAGTGAAAGGGAAAAACTTTGGTTTAAACTTTGGCTTTTACTTGCAATTAAAATTTTTAAAACTTTTTTTTTAAAAACAGCTCCTTCTTAAGAATAATAAAATTTGGGAAAGTGGGTATTCCTCACCCCTATTATCTTGAAACCAACAAACCTTTTAAAAAGGACCATGGATATCAAATTTTTATGGGCCTCTCAGGCTCGAACTCCTTGGCCCTGTTTTTTAAAAGGAAAACCCCCAAAGGGTAAGCCCAATAGTTTAAACCCGGGCCCCTAAAAAACAAAGGGGGGCACTCACCCATCCAACACTTTTAAATGCTACCATTTTAAAAACCTGCCCGAACAAAAGGTGTTTGCAAAAAATCTTTTTGGGCTGTTAAAATGATGCCAAAAATTTACTGCGGGGTAAACACAAATTAAGAAAGGGGCTCCTTTTTTCTTTAGAGCCCAGTTTAATTAAAGTGACCTTGTTCGGCCCCTTCTCTTTTATTGTGAGCCCTCTTGGTGAATTTGTAAACATTTTTCACCTTGTTACCGTCGGGGTTTACAATATGAAACCACCATTTTATATAGATTTGGTTTATAATATGAATAAAAATATTTGAAAAACTGTTTTTCTAAATATAGCTCTACTCATTAAAATAAAATAAAGATTTGGGTTTGCCCTTTCCCAGTTAAGACATCCCATCTACTTTTATACCCTTTTAGGGGACGTCAGAGGGGGGTTTGGGTAGGACTTGACACAGCCCCTTTTTACTTTTTTAGTTTTTATTTGGGGAGGCCCTGCCATTTTGGGCTTGGGTGCCCCCCTCCCGTTATTTTAAAAAGAAAAACAGATTTGTTGTGCGCAAAAAAAAAAACTTATGCTTTAACAGGGTTCAGGGAAGGGGAGGGGATGTGCGGGTGTATTTTGACGGGTGTCAGATTTTTCCGTAAAATTTCGTTTTTTGCTTTTTACAGATGGAGGACCCCGGGCGTTTGCCCATTTTTTAAAGTTAAAAAAAATTTTACGTTAAGTATAGGTCTTTTTAAAACGTTTTCAAAGTGTTTGTCCCATGTTTTTAACATATATGTTTTTTATCCGTTTAAAAAAAGTGTTGACGTTTAAATTATCGAAAAAAGTTAAAAATCGGAACAGTTTTTAGGGTTGATCAAAATTTTTAGTTTTGCGATAATTTGGGTTTAAAAAATCTGTGCATCATTTTTTTAAGATCGCCCCTTTTTTCGGCGCTTCCTGTCTTTTTGGGCGGCCAGCAAATAAAGCTTTCAAAATTAGGGGCAGGGTGAGATTTTTTGTGTGCGACGTCTTGACTGGGATGTGTATGGTTGCGATGGGGGGAAAAATCCATGCCCCTTTTTTTTTACTTTGGGAACAGCTTTTCCCTGTTCAGCCCCCAGTTTTATCTCACCCGTCTCAAAGCCGGGGGGGTTAGGAACCGGTGCGTTTCTGTTGTGCCCAAAAAAAGCTCAGCGAAATTTTTCTTCACAGAAAAAACCTTTTCCCATTTAGCTGGGGACCTTACAAATTGGTTAGATTGGGGTTTGGGAAGGGTTTTATGAAAAGTTAGGTAGAAAATTTTTAAATCCCCCCCACCCTACCGCTGAAAAGTCACGGGGGGGAGGGGGAGGGTGGGCCCCGGGGGGCGACACAGAGGGGGCTCTTTTAAAAATACTGGTTTAAAGGTTCACAAAGACTCTTAGTGTGGAAAATTGCCACTGCAATGCTTTATTTTTAAAACAGTTTTCTTTTTGAAATTTTTCCCTTTGGATATGGGCGCCTTTGAACTTTTGGGGTTACAAAACCTCTTTTTTAGTAACGGGCCGGGTCTTTTTTGTTTAGGTGAAAAACTCCACTTTTTTTTAAATCGTATACATTTCAGATAGGTTTTTCCTTTTTTTCAATTTTCCCCATTCCCTTTTTTTGTTGATATATCCACCTTGCATTTAAAATTTTAAACCCCCAGCAATTTTTATATTTCACCAAAAGGTAAACTGAAAGGTGCCAAAATATTTTGAAATTTTTAAGTAACATAATCAGGATACATTTTTTTTGGACCTTTGGCGCAATCCCGTTTTTTTCCATTGAGGAAAGGCTTGCACTTAAATTTTGATTCCAGAAAATTTTAAAATTTCAAAAAAGGTGAATTGAAAGGTGAAAAAAATTTTATTTTTGTTAAAAGTTTTACATAACAGATACGTGTTTTTTAAACCTTTGCTCCCAATAAAACCCTTTTTATTGGGGCATAGTTTTCCCATTTAAAAATTCTGAACCCAGCAATTTTTTTTGTCACAACTGGTAAATTAAAAAGGTGCCAAAATTTTCTTGTTTTTTTCAAATACATTAACGGGTTTACTTTTTTTTTGGGGCCCCTTGGGCCACTAAAAGTTTTTGTTCATTGAGGCAAGCTTGTTTTTAAATTTTTAATCCAGAAAATTTTTTTAAGTCCCCAAATGGTGAATTGAAAGGGCCAAAAAATTTTTGTAATTTTACGAAAAACATAACAGTTTCGGGGTTTTTTTTGAATTTGGCGCAAAAGGGGGTTTGTTCATTAAAGGCCAAATTTTAAACTTAAATCTAAATTCCAGCTTTTTTTTAAAGCCCCAAAAAAAGGGTAAATTTAAAAGGGGGCCAAATTTTATTTTTGTATTAAAAAGAATACTTTAACAGAAAAGTGTTTTTTGCCTTTTGGCGAAACAAACGCTTTGTTATGAAGGCGTTTGGGCCCCCTTTTAAAATTTTGAACTTACAGAATTTTTTTTGCCCACCCCCAGGTGTTTTTGGAAGGTGCCAAAAAATTTAACTTGTTTTACCGAAAAATTTTTCAGATACGTTTTTTTTTTCCCCCTTTGGGCGCAGGCCGCTTTTTGTTTAAAATTTTCCTATTGGGGTTAAATTTAAATTACACCCAATTTTTTTAGTCCCCAACGGTGAATTGTTTGGTCCCAAAAAATTTAATTTTTGTATTTTTCGGACAAACATAACAGATAGGGTTTTTTTTTGACTTTGGCGCATTTACAGCTTTGTTTTTAAGGGCTTGCATTTAAAATTTTAAATACACCCAATTTTTTTATGGTCCCAAAAAGGGTAAATTTTGTTGGGGGCCCAAAAAATTTTAAACCTTGTATTTTTTTTCCGATTACATTTCAGTTAAGTGTTTTTTATTTTGGGCCCGCAGGCACCCTTTTTTTTTTTTAAATCTAATTTGCATTTTTTAAATTTGTCCAGCCAATTTTTTGTAGTCCACCCCTCGGTAAATTTGGGATAGGTCCCAAAAATACCTTTTTTTTATCCGGAATACATTTCAGAACGTTTTTTTTTTCCCCTTTGGCCCAGGCCAGCTTTGTTGATAGATCTTTTTGGGGCATTTTAAATTTTAAATTTACAGCAATTTTTTGGTCACCACGGGGTGAATTGTTGGGTAAAAAAAATTTCCTTGATTATCCAAAATTCATTTAAGAAAAGGTTTTTTCACTTTGGCGCGGCCCGGGTTTTTGTTTTTTTGATCTTCTTTGCATTTTAAATTTTGAATCCAGAAATTTTTTTTTAGTCCCCAACGGGGTGAATTGTTTAGGTCCCTTTTAAAAAAACCTTTTATTATCCAAATACATTTAAATTTGGGGTTTTTTCACTTTGGGGCGGGCCAGTTTTGTTTTTTTAGATCTATTTGCATTTAAAATTTTGGGGAATTTAAAAGCACTTTTATAGTCAAAACAGGTAAATTTTGATGGGTTTCCAAAAAAAATTCCCTTTGTGTTTTCCAAAATACTTTTCGGGAAAAACGTGTTTTTTCCCACTTTGGGCGGGGCCAGTTTTTGTTGTTTGTTTTTACTTTGCAGTTTTATTTGATTCCAGAAAATTTTGTTTTGATTTGGGGATTTGGAATGCTGGGGTTTTGCCGTCTTTTAATAAGAGACTTTCCAAAACTCTTCCAAAATTTTTCTTTTTTTTAAATTTTCTAAAACATGGAGCGAAATTCAGGTGGTAAGCAAGCAAAGGGGGGGGGTAGGACATGGAGGTAGAGGTACAAAGAGAAGGTGTCCTTCATTGCTGGGACAAAGTTTCCCAGCGGATTGTCGGTTGCAGGCCCGTCGGCCTGTCATCCCCTGGGCCCGGGGGCCCTGTGAATCTCAGAAAACGAACAGGGGTCAAAAAATCTTCCTTCGTGTTAATGCAACCTGCATCCAGCATTTCTTACCCCCCTGTCCTCCCATTCAGGGCCCCAAAAAATTGTGTCATCGCTTCCCCAGCATCCGTCCAACATAAAGCGCCCGAATGTAAATTTTTTGTTATCCCCCACTGTGGATAATCCATTTTTTGAAGCCCTCTTTGATGCCCAAATTTCCCGGTTGGGGAGGTCAAAAAGGCATTTTAAAAGCAAGGGCCCAAAAGAGGAGGGATTTTTCTTGCTCTGCGCCCTTTTAAATTGATCCCCAATCAGGGAGGAGAAGGAACCCGGGCAATCGGAAAAAAACCCCGGGGCGGTTTCGGCAAACCCTTGCAGGTCCCTCTTGCTTTTTTGCCCGCGGCTCCTGGTTGCAGAATGTCAGGACGACCAAAGTAAACCCGGGTTGGTGTTGAGTTGATGGGGACTTGGGGAAATCCAACGGGGTTTTTTAAAAAGCAGAATTTGTTTTGCGGCGCTTCTTCACTGGACAAGGGGAAAGACGTTGGGGGTAGTGTCAGGTTGGGTTCCCCCCTCAAAAAAGGGGGAAGGAGGGGGGTCGCAAAAGGACCGCTGATATGTTTTCCCGCCACCCCCGGTCAGCGAAAACCCCGTCCCGCTTATCCCCGTCAAAAAGGTCCGGGAACCTCTCAAGCCGGGGCCCTTCTTTGACCAACCCTCTGATTCACCCAGCGTTTGTCATATGCTTCCTATGCCTTTTAAACGCATAAGAAAGGGCAAAAACCCTTAGGTGGTTAACCAAACCCCCAAACCATGTTGGGCACATGCAGCAAATTGCAGGAGTTGAAATGGGGGGCCCAAACACTTGGCCAAAAAAGTCCGGAATGACCCCCGGGGCCCTTTCAACCACTGTCAAAACCCTCGGGTCTCCGCCCCCCTTCCTCCTGGGGGCCACCACCAAGCGTTCCTCAGTGCCCCTTTGTCTCTCAGGGGTCTGATCAGTGATCACCCTCCGCTTCCCCCTCCACCGTCGCCCGATTTCCCAAACCAGCACCAAAAAGGGGACCACCCTCCCCCTTTCCCCTTTTCTGCCTTTTTGGGGACACCGGGCCGCCGTACAGGGCCGGTCTAGCAGCCGCCTTTTTGTCTTCCGGGTTTTGGGGTGCGACAAAAAAAAAACACTTTAACCCCTTTAAAATTCCCAAAACCCCAAAAGCCTGAATGTCGGTTTTGCCAGGTTTTTTGGCCCTTTGGAAATGTTCCCTTTTCCCGGCCCTGGTGGACACAAAAATTGGGTTTTTTCCACCACGTCATGGCCCTTGCCCTTTCCCCCAAATTTCCCGATGGGCCCAACAGGCATTTTTCCCCTTTTCCAAAAAAAGCCGTTCCCTGCCCCTGGGGGCCCGCCCCGGTGTCATCTAAAATTTCAAAACGCGTTTTTGCATCGGGGGCCGGGGAAAAAATCCTTGGCCACCGACACATGGATAGTAAGCAACCCGGCCCCAAAACCCGCCATATCTCTGTGACCCGGTCAATTTGGGGGAGCTGGGTGGGGTGTCTCTGGGGGTGCGGTGGCTTCAGGCCCATGGCCGCTTTCAAAACCGGGGTTTGGGGCAGGGGTTCCCTTTTCCCCCCAAAGGGCCCCCTGGTGGCAAACACGTGCCCAGAGAAACAGGCCGTGTTTAAAAATTTAACGTCTTTGGGGACCTCCCCACAGGGGCACGAGATGTGGACGGTCTCGCAACGAGGAAACCGAGCGCTGGTGGGTGCCCAAAAACCCTTTTGGGCCCGGCCAAGGTGGTGGGGCGATAAAGGGGAAAATTGCTGGCCGCCCTTTTTTATCGGTTTTGAATGGGGCAAATCCCTTGCCCGGCACATGTCAGAAAACCCTTTTTTGTCCAGAAAATTTTTAAAGAGGGAAAACCCGGGTTTTGGACTGCCTGGAGGAAAGGGTCGAAGTCTAAGTTTTTGCACTTCCGCCCTTCGAAAACCCCCGCTTTTATCCCGCCCGGTGCGGGTTTGCGCTTTAGCTCGGCCTCCCGTCAAACCCTTTTCATTGTTGAGTGGGCAAAACGCTGGAATTTTCCCCCCTCCAAAGCGCCAGCGATTTTGGAGCGCGCTATGCTTTTTAGGGAGGGACGAAGTGACACATGGCCTGACAAGGGAGGGTGGGAACCCCGGGGGTTGAGGGCCCCCAAATGGGGGGAGGGGGGTTTAAAGAGCTCTGCACCATCCCTTTCCCGTTTTGAAAAAGCCACCCCAAAAAGGTCAGTGCGGCAATGCCCTTGTCTGCAAAGAGCATTTGGGGGTGAACTTAGTTCTGGAACGAATTTGGGTTTGGGCACTCTGAAAAAAAAGGTCCCCAAGGACCCGGGGAGGGACGGACACAGATGCGGGGGCACGGAGCTTTCTCTCCCCTTTAAATCCCCAAGGCCCTGGAAAAGTTTTACAATTTCTTTGGTCTTCATTAGGAGTGGTTTTGGGGGGCCAGAGCTAGTGGGAGGGGGAACACCAAACCCCTCAGGGTGCATCATCTTAAGGAAGTCAGGGCTTTTTGTTGAAATTGGGGCCGGAGGAAGCGGAGGAGGAGGAGGTTTTTCCTAGACACCGCGGTTTCCGGACCCCTGCCTTGGAAAAAGGTTGGGGACGAATTTAGGGGGGGGGAGGGGAAAATTGGGGGAAGAAACGTTTGCTTGTGCCCGCTGACCCAGATGGGTTGGGGGAAAACAAGGCTCCATCTCTCCCAAAGAGTGTTGGATGCCCTTTTCCCTTTCCCCCAACATGATCCTGCATTAAAGGGGCCCTCAAAATGAACAACAGTTTTGGGGGGGGCCACCTCCGGATCCCCGGTTTCAAAAAAAAAAATCCCGGAATTTTTCCCTTTCCCCCCAAACCCCAAAAAGGGTAAAATGAAAGGGAAAAGGAGACCTTTCTGTTGAAACAAATGGAGGGCATCTGTTGGTCTCTTCACTTTTTTCCAAAGGGCACGGTGGAACAACTATCGGCCCCGTGACAGCAGTAGGTGCCAAATAGGGGTTTTGCGAGCAGCAGCAGCAGCTGCGACAAACGGGAGGCAATGTTTTGGGGAAGCCCAATTTGGGTGTCCGGGCAAAACTTTTTTTACCCCTCACCCCAAAGCATGCAATTGCGGGAAAAATCCAACACACAGAAGACCCGCCCTTTAAAATTTATGGGGGAAAGACTTCTGCGTCTTCCCAAAACCCCATTTTTTTTTGTATTGTTTCCCGGGCCCCCCAAAAAGACTTTCTGGGTTTCCAAAAATTGGGGGAAAGGCCCCCAAGGGTGGTTCCCTAACCCCCCTAGAGGTTTTTGTTGCCAAGCCAAAACCCGCTTTATTTTGAGGGACCCCTTTGCACGCTGGAGGAGTCATTTACAGACAAAAAACCTTTTGGATTTCCAAGTTTTTGGGGATGTTTTTACTTTCTTTTAAGATGTTTTAGGCATGGTTTTCTATGATGTTTGGGGCCCCAAAATCCGAGGGGGCAAGATTTTTTTTTTCGGTTAATTTTACTTTCCTTTTTAAAACAGAAATGGTCCTCTTGAAAAACTTTTTTTTTAAAAAATGATCTTTTCTTACTGCAATTTTTTTCTTTTTTCCCAAAAGTTATTTTGCTGGTTTTGCTGTGAGGAGATGTAAAAGCAGCCAAAGGTTTAAAGACAACACCGTATTCCCTTTACTCACTTATCTTTAGAAGTTTTCGCATTGTCAAAAAGGTTTTGGGGGGTCATGTTGCTGTGGGGTAAATCCTTTTAATTTTTGGTCCTTTGGAACGAAATGTGGCTTTTTTTGTGGCATTTCCTTTTCCCCCAAAAATTTTTTTAGTGGCTGAGAAGAATATTTTTATAATTTTTTTGGGGCATGTTTTCTGTGAGAAAAAAGCAATTTTTCATGGGCCTTTGGAACCGAAATGTGGGTTTTTTTTGTGGCATTTCTCCCTCACAATTTTTTTAAAAGTGGTGAGAAATCATATTTATATTTTTTTTTGGGGCATGGCTGTGGGATACAGCAAAAATTTTTTGGTCCTTTGGGGAAAAAGAAAAGTGGCTTTTAATGGCATTTTTTCCCTCAAAAATTTTTTTTTCCCGTGGCTGGGAAATTTCATTTTTTATAAAATTTTTCCCAAATTTTCCCAAAGTGGCTTTAAGGGTAAAGCTTTTTTAATTTTTGGGGGCATTTTGTTTGAAATGCAGCTATTTTCAGGGTTTCCCATTATAAAAAAAAAGTTAGTTTTTTTAACCAATTTTTTTTCCAATTTTCCAAAATGGGGCCCCAAAGGGGCATTTTTTGAAAAATTTTTTGGGGGGATTTTGCTTTTAAATGGGAAACCCTTTTTTTTAAGGTTCCTATTTTAAAAAAAAAGTTTGTTTCTAAAAAGACATTTGTTCGCTAAAAAGTCAAAAGTGGGGTCAAAGGGGTGGGTGGTGCTGTCAGAAACAAAGGGGGGGTTGGACACTGTTAATGGACACATATTGCAAAAAAGACTTGTTTTTGAAAATTTTAACATAGCTTTCCCAAACCCTGTATTGAGACAACCCATTTTTTTAAAATTAAAAAAAAAAGAAAAAAAAAACATGGTGGGGGTTCCATCCTATTTTAAAAGGGGGTTTTTAGAATTTTAAATATTTAAAAAAAAATTGAAAGTAAAAAAAGCTGGTAAAAAATTTTTTCTGAATTTTTACAAAAGGGAAAGGGACAGGAAAAACTTGACCAGTTTTTAGGTTTATTAAAAGGGCTGGAGTATTGGGGCACGGACAAAAAAAAAAAGTTTAAAAAGACAATTTCCCCCAGCACCCTTTAGTTTAAAAAAAGAAAAAAAAATGGGCCAAGGGAAAAAGGGGGACCTGGGTGGAACGGAGCGTTTAAAACCCCAGTTTTTCCCAAATGAAAACTCAACTGGTCCGCACCAAAAACGGAGGGGCAAGCGCCCCTTTCCAAAGGAAAAGGGACAGTATATGTCCAGTGAAAATAAAAAAGGGGGGTTTAAAGAAATCCTTTTCCCGGCCTTTTGTTTTTGTGGGTCCCGGAAAGGGTTTTAAAGGTTAATTTTTTGCGGTACAGGGGGCAGATATAGTCAATGTCCAGTTCAAAATAAAATGGTGGTTGAAAGAACCCCTTTTTCCCGCACTTTTTAAAATTTGGGGTTTATGCAGGTTTGGGGCTCATGCTGTGGCCCAGGGGCAGGTAAGCAAGTCCAGTTTTAACTAAAATGGTGGTTGAAAAGAATCCTTTTTCCGGGGACTTTTTTTTCTTGGGGGGTTTATGCAGGTTTGGGGTCCCTGCTGTGGCCCAGGGGCGGGATTTGTAAAAAAGTCCCGTGAAACTAAAAAAGGTGGTTTTTAAAGACTCCTTTTTTTCCCGCCTTTTTTAATTTGGGGTTTAGCGGTTTGGGGCTCTTTCTGTGGGCCCGGGGCAGGTATAGTCAATGTTTCCCGTTTATTTTAAAAAGGTGGTTTTGAAAGAAATCCTTTTTTCCGGCATTTTTAAAAGGGGGTTTTATGAAGGGGTTTGGGGGTCATGTGTGGCCCGGAAAGGGATAGTCAATGTCCCGTGAAACTAAAATGGGGTGGTTGAAAGAATTCCCTTTTTCCGCACTTTTTTAAACTGGGGGTTTATGCGGTTTGGGGGGTCAGCTGGGGGCCCCGGACAGGGTTTTTTCCCAAAGTCCAGTTTTAAACTAAAAAAAGGGGGGTTTGGGGAAAAACTCCTTTTTTCCCGGGATTTTAAAAACGGGGGGTCATGTCGGTTTGGGGGTCATGCTGATTTCCAAAGGGCAGGGATATTCAATGTCCAGTTAAGTAAGATGTTTGGGTTAAATCATTTCTGCCTTCTGGCCCTTTTTAATTTTTTGGGGTGAAGGTTTAAGGGTTTGCTGGGGGTACAAGACAGGGATAGTGAATGGTGTGTGTTTTTTTTTCCCTTTGGGTTTTACAACCAAATGTGTTGCCCCGAGATTTTAGCAGGTATCCTTTTGGGTGTTGTGGCTGTTAATTTTCCCGCTTCTCCAGTCCCTTTTTTGGGGTAAGAAAAGAAGGTGTTGTTGCTTCCCCTAGAATTTAATGGTCATCGCTCATAATCGACTGCTCACTATCTTGTCGATGATGGTCGACTATCGACCGATGTCGATGGTCAACGTAAACGCTCAACACTAGTCATAAAAATATACACAAACCTTGTGCTGTCACAGTTATGGCTTCGGCTATGTCTCCACTGCACAGGATTACGATCGTATTTTCGCCGCTTTTAGTTTTTTAAAAGCGCTGAAGATACAATCGTTCCTGCAGCCTCATAAATGGCAATAGGAAAGACGAGCTACAGTCTCCATAGCTCATCTTTACTCTGCTTGTCTTTTGGCGCCCGCGTATTATACAACATGTTGTATAATACACTGGCAATTTTAGTTTTCTTGGCGTCTTCCCATACAATACAATTGTATGGGCGACGTCAAAAGAATGAGAAACGACCACGGTTTTTGCGCAAAACGTGACAAAAAACGCGGTCTTGCATTGGAAAAAAACCTGCCGCTTTCTGGACGTTTTTTGTCCGATGCAGTGTAGACCTAGCCTTCCAGTTGTCACCATTCACATTACATTGAATTCATGTTATGTTTATTATATGCAATGTTTGATATGTTATGCTGCCACCCTGTGGCCCACTCTTTGTAATTGTTTTTTTGGGTTTATAAGGAATGATGAAATTTCCATACTCATTTGGGTGCATTTCCTCGCCTTTTGTGAAGTCACATCGTCTTGCCTCTTGTGTTTTGACTCTCCCCCATGTCTTGTCCAGACATGTTGCAACAGAGTGAAAGAAGAATTCATTTGCACTTTTATTTTAACTCCTCTTGTGTGTTATCTCAAGGTACAGTGAATAAATTACCCTAAAGGCACATCCATTGCATCCTTCTTACTTGCTCTCCACATGCTTTGGAGAAGGATTAATATAGTGAGTTCACTCTCTACCATATACTTGTGCAGAGACTTCTCACAACATTTCAGGGATCTCACTAACGTACATCTGTGGAAGACTAAACCTACCCAAAGAAACTACAAGGAATAACGAATGACAACCAATAGAAAAGCTAGTTAAAAAAGAAAAAACGGATGTCAGGTGTCTACTCAAAACAGTGCACATTTAGCGCATATGTTATGTAAACGTTCTGACGTATGGTCAAACGCATCAAGCATAATCCTGTGTTTCTCCTACTAATTATTGACCAACTATAACTCCCCCCAACAATATCAGCTTATCGTCAGGACTGCTTCATCGAAACAAAAGTGTTGTGATAGTGACACCATCCCATCACTTCTCCATTTAATACATACTTGTGTTCTCCATTAAATAATATTGGTACAGCATTGCTTATTAGATCCATGTGTAAAGAAGTCCTTTGTCATTCCTCCTGGAAATGTATAAATAAATTGACAACTATCTGTTACAACCAAATGTGTATCAACACAGTCCAAAATCCCCAGCACTGGTTGCTTTCAGTGAGAAGGGTGGCTGCAAATACGGATCTCCTGATTCATGTTCATGGCCAGCTCACTGCCAGCCGTCAATGCTGGGGATTAAAACCCCTTTTAATGGATCCCTCATTGACAAGGGGAATCAAAACACAGAGCTGTCAATTTATTCAAATATTTCCAGGAGGAATTAGGGTATGTTCACACGGCGTGTTGGATCCGTTTTTGGATCTGAAAAATGTATCCAAAATCGCTGCGTAAATCGCATCCAGCACACAGTTATGTGTTTCGATGCATTTTGGCTGCAGCAGGAACGCACCCACACTGCACATTGTTAGATGAGTGTTTGGGTCCATTTAGGGTCCAAAAATTGGAAACAAAAAGAGATAAAAAAATGTATCCAAAATCAGATCCAACACGCCATGTAAACATCCCCTAACAGAGGAGCAGCAGAATACAGAGCTCCAGAATTGTTATTTTATGTTAAAAGCAAGTATTTTTGGATCACACATGGCAGGGCAGTGGACTGGCTTTGGTTAAATCTCATTTACAATAATTCTTCATAAAAATCTTGTGCTGAATATTTTGAATTGACCAATATGTTGTGAATCAATGATGTTCTTAACTCTTTTCATGTGGGATTTGGTTAAGTCCTTGACTTTAGACCACAGTTCTGGCCCGGACTTGTGATTTCCGTGGGATATTGTAAAGTTATGTTCGCAGCCGCCCGATGCACTGCTGTGTGCCAGCGTCTTTAAAGAGCAAGTTTATACTCTGTAAATCTGCACTATCTTAAGAGGGGATCACTACAATAGCATTTCCCTAACGTAATATTCTCTCTTAACCCCGTCCCGCATTTTCTAACGTAACTGGACGTTTTTGAATAAGATAATGCAACCTGGAGCTGAGCCCATGTTATCCACTATGGGAGTCGGCTGTCACATATAGCCAATTTCCTGCTGTGTCAGGATCAAAGCTAATGCTGTAGTATTTGCAGCATCCATGGGGTAAAACAGAGGGACAGGCCTCTGCTGTGGGGTACTGATGTGCTGGCCTGGCATAATTGGTAATAGTGTATTATAAGGGCGATCTAAGGATTGCATCTGCAATTCCCCTAGTAAGACAAATCAAAATGTAAGCAAAAAATATATAATAAAAGAGAAAATAAAGTAACAATAAAGAAAATAAAGAAAACTAATAAAGTTAATTTCTCAATTATACTGCATGAGGAATGTTGCAAAAAAATTATAAAAGCAATCACAGAAATAATGTTTTTTGTTTTATTGTTTTTATGGGAGGCAGAACGAAGAAAATACAGCAATCCTGATAGTGTCTATTTTTTACCGCACCATCTATGCAGTATAAATGACTCTGTAGGGTGATATGCTTACAGTGAAACCCAATTTATATAGTTTTTTATGTTTTTATTGACAAAAAATGGCCCAACAAAATCACAACCAAAACGTAACAAATGGAGTGATAGGTCACATATATAAAGGGAATTATCAATATGTAAATATCTCCAATGGATATATATAGCCCATAGTTAGTTACATCTAGACCAATACGCCACTATCAATGAGTGCAGTAAACAAAGATTTATAATAAGCGTAAATTACCCATGTTTCAGTAAAGTCCGAATACCTCCAATCACCCAATTGGAGATATTTACATATTGATAATTCCCTTTATATATGTGACCTATCACTCTATATTTATTACCCTATATGTTTTTTGTACACCTATTGTAATGCGCCTCTTTGTATTTCAACTATGGGATCTTGTTTTTTGCAATGTTGTGAGATTTTAAAATGATTTAATAAAGGTTTTTGATATTAATTGGTGGTGGATAGTGTTGAGCGATTGCGTTGGCTATCGAGATCGAGCGATAGTCGATAGTCGGCCGCTATCGATAAGGTTTTTCGATAGTGAGCATCGATTATGAGCGATTACCTTTAAAGTCTAGGGGGAGAGCAACAACACCTTTCATTATTACACCCAAACAAGGCTGGAGAAGCTGAAATTAATCCACAACATTAAATGGAAACGTGCTACATTTTAAAGGCAACACATTGGGTTTTATAAAAGTACAGAAAAAAAACTCACACACCATTCACTATCCCTGTCTTGTACCACAGCCTGACCTAAACCTGCATCCCCCACAATTAAAAAGTGCCAGAAGGCAGTATAAATTTGAACCATCATGTTACTTGAACTGGACATTAAAATATCCCTGTCCTGGAACGCAGCATGAGCCCCAAACCTGCATGACCCCCAGATTTAAAAAGTGCCGCAAAAAGGAGTCTTTCAACCCCCAAATTTTAGTTTCACTGGACATTGACTATACCTGTCCTGGCCCGCAGTATGACCATTAAACCTTCTGACCACAGATTAAAAAGTGCCGGGAAAAGGAGTCTGTATGTTGTATTGTTATGTTTTCGTATAATACACGGTTTTTTTTGCACCTTTCAATGACCTGTGGTGACTATAGAATTGCTGTTTTAAGATTTACGTGGAAGCTGCGTCAATGAACAAAGCTGGGTGCGCAAAAGTCAAAAAAACATGTATCTGTTTGTTTTTCGTATAATACAGGTATTATTTGCACCTTTAAATTCACCTGTGGTGACTATAGAATTGCTGTTTTAAGATTTACGTGGATGCTGCGTCAATGAACAATGCTGGGTGCGCAAAAGTCAAAAAACACGTAACTGTTATGTTTTGGTATTATAAACGGTATTTTTTGCACCTTTCAATTCACTGTGGTGAATATAAAATTTGGGCTGTTTAAGATTTACGTGGATGCGCGTCAATGAACAATGTGGGTGCGCAAAAGTCAAAAAAACACGTAACTGTGATGTTTTCGTACGATACACGGTATTTTTGGCAACAAACAACCTGTGCTGACTACAAGTTTGCTGGATTGTAATTTAATTTAACGGTGTATATATCAACAGTCACAGGTGTAATGGGTAAAAATTAAAATGAACACATATATAAAAATGTATACTGATAATAAAGTGGAGTTTTGCACCTAACAAAGAGACCTGCAGTTACTAGAAATATAAGTTCGGGCTGCCCAATATCCAGGAAATATTTCAATAGCAAACTGTTAATAATAAGATTTTCCCCACTACAATGTTTTACACTAAGTCTTGTGAACTTTATCCAGTGTTCTTTATAGATAGAGCTTGTCTGTGTTCGCCCGCGGGGCCCCCACCTGCTCCCCCCCGTGAATTTACAGCGGTAGTACTGCTTTAAAATTCTTAGCTAACTACATAAAATCTCAAATCTCTAAAAATAACTAAATGGAAGGATCACAGTTTAAAAAGTAGAGGTTTCTCTGTGCAGAAATAGACTAATTTCGCTGAGCTGTTTGGCCACAGGCAGAGCGCAGGTCCTATCCCTATGAAAACGCTGAGAGACACTGAGGCTGAACAGGAAAACGCGTTCTATGTAAAACGAGGGTCATGGGGATTTTTCCAGCCAATCGCAACCATACAAAATCCCAGTCATGACGTCGCACACACATCTCACCCTGCTCTATTCTGTAATCTGATTTGCTGGCCGCCAAAATTAAGGGAAGCGCCGAAAAAGGCGTGATCTTAATTTGATGAACTCAGATTTTTAACCTTAATTATCGCATGATCTGGAAATTTTGATCACCATAAAAACCTTGCCGATTTCAACTTTGTCGATAAAAATCGCTCAACACTAGTGGTGGATTAAGCTCCTTCTTTTCTATATTTGTTAGTTATAGTTTTTTATGTTGTAGCAATTAAATAAAGTATTTTTATTGTGTAAAACTATGTTTATGCATCGCTATCTTCTGATATCCATAACTTTTTTTTTATGTTGCCTTGTGCAGAGCTGTGTAAGGGCATTTTTTTGCAGGATGAATTGACGCTTTCATTGGTACCACTTTGGGGTTTATGACTTTTTTGATCATTTTATGTGTAGCAGGATGATCGGAAATCACAATTCTGCCATTGTTTTGTTTGTTTTTATTTACAGGGGTTATTTTGTGCGTTAAATAACATGACTGATTTATTGGTGTGGTTGTCAAGGACACAGCGATACCAGATATGTGCACTTTTTCATTTTTGATCATTGGGGCGAATGCTGTTTGTAATGGGGAAAGGGCGGTGTCTGTGTTTGTATTTTTTTTTTACTTTTTTTTCCCACTTTATATCTCCCCTTTTACCTTTTGTTTTACTTGTCCGTTTAGGTGACTTAAAGGGGTTGTCTCACTACAAGAATTGCTTTTTATGTTAAAGATCTTGCAAAAACAAGTCACTTTGCAATATACGTCTATTAACAGTGTCCTTCGTATTCTGAGATATCCCCTTTTGTACAGGCTGCATCAGCTCCTCAGGTCGCTATAGCTACAGACCTGTTTACTCTCTCCTGATAGGCTGCCAGCACTGAGTTGCTATAGCTACAGACCTGGCTTCTACTTCAGCCTAGTGGAAGCCAGTAAGCACATCCCTGAATTTAAAATGAAACAAAGAAAACAGAACTGAGGTAAGATGAAACTATGTAGTGAGACAACCCCTTTAACTGAGCAATCTGTTAGATCGCTGCTTCAATACATAGCTGTACATTGCTACTTATTTTAGCTGTCAGTCAAATGCCCCTCCCAGGCACAGCTGGGCGTGGGGATGTCAGAGACATCCCGGTTGCCCTTGGTTATGTTTACACATCGTATTTTAAGGGCATGTTTTGCCTCGTAATTGTGCTGCAATACACCCCACACTTACAGTATTTTATAGCTCTGATTGAGAGCTATGATCACCCCATGTTTTCTCCGGTTTTATAATACGTGGCAGGGGAAAAAAAATTGACATTTCGCTTATTCCCTGTTTTACGCCATGGGAGACTGAAAGTCAATTTGTGCCTGTTATCAGTGTTTTAGAATTACGAGCTTCAATATACCTTGTGAACAAACCCTTTATTAGGCTTCCGGGTCGTTGGTACCCCAAGGTCACGCTGCATATGCCAATGGAGACAGAGGGGGCTTCCTTTAGCTGTTGTAGTCGTAATTGACTGCAGAATCTTAGGGTTTTTCTGTGATCAGAGTCAAACTCGGTTTGCAGCCAATACTGCAGGACATCAGCTGGTTCCTTGCAGCGATCGTGCGGGCTCTATTTTTGAACCCGAACGATCGTCCCTTTCCGTAAATTTTCTGCAATTTGCAGGAACACCCTTCCCAACTTTGACATAAACTTACGTCAAATATTAGGTTAATTTGCTTTACAGCCCCATGTTCTGAGAACAATTTTTTATTTTTATTTTTCTGTTCATGGACCTTCAGGAGGGCTTGTTTTTTGCAGATTGAAATGCGGTTTTCATTGGTGCCATTTTTGGATACCTGTGACTTTTTGATTACTTTCTAATCTAGTTTTTGAGAAGGCAAAGCGACAAAAGAAACCAAAATGCAATTTTGTCGCTGGTTATGTTTTTTATACCATTCACTGTGTGGGATATTTAAGGTCTTATATTGATAAATTGGACTTTTACAGACGCAGATATACTAATTATGATTCTTTTTTAGTTTTAAAATTGGAAAATGGGCAATGTTTTAAACTTGTATTTTTTTACTTTTAAAATTTTTCCTACTTGTCATTTCAGTCCCCCTTGGGAAAATTCTGTGAAGATCTGTGGTGGGACAGCTGCTTCATCCATACTTCCACCAGCTACCGTGCATATTTACTAAGCAGTATGAAAAAAAAAATACAAACACGAGTCACTTAATAATTGTGTTCCTTCTTCTATCCTCACATTCTCTTTGCATTTTATGACTATGGAACAAAGCCAATAAGACATTTTAAAATCTCCCTGGTGGCTGATGGTATAGGATTCCTCATTTATGTTCCAGTAAACTTTTCCTTTTAACATTGATCAGAAAGTGACTTAACATCAGCAGTAAATAAAAGGGATAGGATGTAGAGAAAACCTCTATAATATGACATAATACAATACAAATTGCTTGTGCATACAATAAAGAATGCATTAATATTTAAAGTGCAATTTCAGTAAAATGTAAAAGCTTTCCTTCGTAATGACGTCCATATTTTGGTCCATGGGAGCAGTATTGTAGCCAGTATTATAACTTTTTAGCTTTGATACACTCCAGGTTTTTTCCATAGTTCAATAGAAATGGCATTTAGGTACAATGTAGTGCTAGTCATTTTGCTCACCTGCAGCTGCATGCAGGATTTCTGGCTGGTGCACCAGCCTGTTGAGCTGCTCTCTGAGTACTGAAAGACACAGGGTGACATGTATGAACGGGCTTTACGCCTGTTTTCTGGCGTAACCTGCGCCTCCCGGCCCGAATCCCCCTGTCAGATGCAGGGATGCGATGTTAGGCACAGTGTTCGCCACTTTCGGCTGCGCCCCGCATGAAGGGGTGTGCAATGGGCGCGGTGTAGGCGTTCCGGGGCGGGACGCGGCGCGCTCGAAAACTCCGAGGCATGTACGATTGCGAGTCGGCAAAGTGCAAAGTGCAAAGTCGCTCCTATTCTGATTGGCTGGTTTATGCCGACCAATCAGAAGAGCTTAAACAATTTGAATTACTGAATTTCCCGGCAATTCTCTATATTGCAATTCCTATGTAGCGCCGGTCTCGGCGAACAAATGCGTTGTTAAGGATTTAATTGATTTTTTTTGGGAGAAGGTTTTCAGCGCTTTATCTGAGAATGTTTTAACACTTAATAAAAATGATTTTTTTTATTCATACTTCTTGCCCCACCGGGGCTGAGCGCCGAAGATTTCAGTGCGCCGATATCTCCATAGACTACAATGGGAGAAGTAGCTCGTGCTCTGATTGGCCAGATAGCCAAGCCCCCGCTAGCTCAACCAATCAGCTCTTTTTTTGTATTTTTTTCTGTCTTTTTAACTGTCCCGCCCTTTGATTGTCAAAACTTTCCATAGGATATAATGGGTCTTTGTCGCTCCTATTCTGAGGGGTCCATACTCCTCCAAAGCTTAGAACGGGCCACTGTCGCTCCTATTCTGATTGGCTGGCTTCTGCTGACCAATAAGAAGCGCTTACAGAATTTGAATTACTGTATTTCCTGGCAATTCTCTATATTGCAATTCCCGATGTAGCGCCGGTCTCGGCGACAAACGCGTTGTTCGGGATTTAATTGATTTATGTTTATAGAAGGTTTTAGCTCTTTTTCAGAGAATATTTTACACTTAATAAAAATGATTTTTTTATTCATACTCCATGCTGCACGGCGCTGAGAGCGGAGATTGCATTGCGCCGATCTCTCCATAGACTACAATGGGACAAGTAGCTCGCGCTCTGATTGGCTGGGATAGCCAAGCCCCCGCTAGCTCAGCCAATCAGCTCTATTCTGCATTTTTACTGTATTTTGAACTGTCCCGCCTTTGATTTTGATTGGTCCAAACTTCTCCATAGGTTATAATGGGTCCCTGTCGCTCCTATTCTGATTGGCTGAGATAGCCAAGCCCCCGCTAGTTCAGCCAATCAGCTCTTTTCTGCATTTTTACTGTATTTTGAACTGTCCATCCTTTGATTCTGATTGGTCAATAGTTCTCCATAGGTTTTAATGGTTCACTGTCGCTCCTATTCTGATTGGCTGGTTTCTGCCGACCAATGAGAATATCTTTCAGAATTTGAATTACTTTATTTCCCGGCATTTTCCAATATCCTATTTCTTGATATTGCGCCGTGCTAGATTTTTGGAAAGTGATTTTTTTTAATGTATTTTTTATTTTTGAGGTTTGAGCTCTTTTCTGAGAATGTTTTCCGCCTTTATAAAGGCGATTTTTGATTCATACTCCGCACGGACATCTTTAATGATTTCTCGCTGTTTTCCAGCCTGTCTCGAATCGGAACACATCTTCGGCGCAGTCCCTTCTGCGCCTAAGTACCGCACTGCGCCCCACACACTGGCGAGGCGCGGCGGACTTTTCCCCGCATGTATGAGTGCACTACCTCCGGCGGCGAATCTTAGGCGCAGCCCCGCACTGCGCCCATGTCCACGAGCTGCGCCTCAAACACTGGCGAGGCGCGGCGGACTTTACATAGTATGTATGAGCGCGCCCCAGCGCCGACATAAATCAGGCGCAAATTTCGCTGGAAAACTGGTGGAAAGGTGCGCCCTGACGTGGCGAGAATCATACATGTCGCCCACAGTGTTTTGATGCTGACAAACAATTTGTCTCGGCATTCCTATGAGACTGAGTTTGAACCTCCCATAGGAATGGATAGAAAGATTCACTTCTGGGTCATAGAACCATGCTGTGTGTTTCAGCAACTCAGAGTGCGGGTCACATGACCCTAGGGCAGCAGTGAGACATCCTGGATTCCCTTGCAGTAAAGCAAGATACTGGCACTACTCCTTTCCAACGAGGCAATTTCTTATACAATAAAGGGGAAAAAAACAGCGTGGATATTTGACTTAGCCCACTTCTAAATGGCAATAAAACCTGGACTTCCGGCCTACTGCACGGATAAGGATTTTTGAGGATCACAGTGAAGTTGAACAACGTGGGGGTAGTTGAGGCAAGTTCATCCCTCACCGCCATATTCAAGAGGTAAAAGGGGTATTTCCATGTCATGGATTAGCTTTAAACATGTAGGCAAAGGTAAATAAAGACTATTACCGATTACATTGTTGATTTTGCTTTTCTTCAGGGTTAGAGAAGATCTTATCTCCTGCTTTTGCACACAAGCTTCTCTAGTTATCGGCCACCTCTCTCTCTCAGGCTGCAGTAGTGGCCGGGATGATAATGTGACTCCCTGCTCTGTTCCTGATCTTAAAGACAGGAGCTTGTTTACAATACTTACTAACAGGCTTTAACCTTTTACAGCTCTGTAGCCTTGTGCACTACTGTTTACAAATCTCCAGCACTCATGTCACTGTAACAGGCTCAGCTAAAAACAGCAGAGCTGATATGTCAATAACTGCTATAGAACCAACCACAACTTAACCAGGAAGTGTGAGCCTGAAGCTGCCAGTGGCTCTGTAAAGAAGCATGGTGAGACAACCTCTTTAAACCATGGCTGTGTTAAGACTTTTGGTTGTACAGGATTAGAAAATCATAACTGCTTTCTAAAAGATGGCACCACACCTGTCCATGGGCTGGGTCTGGTGCTGCAGCTTGCTTTTATTGACTTCAGTACAGCTGAGTTGCAATACCAGACATATTCCATCTACCGGTGTGGTGCTGTTAAATAAAATGGGCTACAATGAGCACCATAGAAATCTCTTCTTAGAGAATTGGAATTTGTGGTCATCCTGAGCAATCAGAATTAAGATATTTTGTTAATCATTGTAAGGGTATGTTCACACGCCGTCTTGGGTCCATGTGAACATACGCTTTTGTGATGCATGTCTGGGTCCATCTGAACGTACCCAGACAGGCATCTAAAAGTGAGCAGTTTGTTTAACACTGCCGGCATTGGAAAACATGTATCGGCATTCACACAAGTGATTGCCGAGGCGTGTTTGCATCACGTCTATCCGATCTGTCTTTTGGATCCGCTCCAAGAATTGACATGTCCTTTCTTGGAGTGGATGTGAACGCCGATATGTGTTTCCCATTGCCAGCAGTTGTAAAGGGGTTTTGCCACAATCTCATTTCATACCTCCTGCATCCAGCTCTTCAGCTCTGTGTGCTCAGAAGGGGGTGTGTGTGATTTGTTTGTATTGCATATCATGTGACCCAGCAGGATGACATCACCAGGCCTTTTCTCTCTTTAGTCAAAGAAAGGTCTGTTTATGTGTAGAACTTTAAGTAGCTACATTGTAGCTCAGAGGTAAAACTTTTGCCTCCAGGCACAAGGGTCCTCAATTCAAATCCCTGCAGGAACCAAACCGGGGTTTTTATTTCTCTTTATCAATGCACAGACCCATTATTTTTCTTTTTAATTTTTTTTGCACTTTTGACAAAATTTACAAGGATACAGAGGACAGATAGAAGACAGCACGGGGTTTTAAAACATCAGTAGCTGCCTGAGGGGAAGGGGTATGTCTGAGCATGTGCACCAGGACTGGGGACCCACACCCTTGTTGTCCCCCCCTGAAGACGATTTTAAACAAGGATCACTAAGGGACCCTAAAACAAAAGGGGGGCCAGAATTTTTAATAATGAAAATGGGAAAATTTTTATTATTCAATTACAAACTTCCCACGCAATTTTTACTTTGTGGAAAAACCCCTTTAAAACCACTGCCTTTTAGATGCAGTCGGGGTCCGTTCAAGGGACCAGACACTCACACAAAAGCGTATTTTCAAAAGGGGACCCAAAACCCGGTGAACAACCCTAAAAATGTTGTACTGTACATCCATTTAAAAAAAAAAGGGGGTGAAAATATAAATCACATCTTTAGAGGCAGGAACCCCTTAAAATCATACAACAAAGCTCTCAACAAAAAGGGAATGATCTTGCGGGTGTTCCGCTTCGAAAGGGACCCCCATTGTTCGTTCCACAACATTAACAGACTCAGGAACCAAAGGGAAATGGTTAGTCAAGTTGAAAATCTGAGCCATCTTTTGGGTCCAGGATTTCCTAGATAATTATGGAATTACCACACATCACACCCATTTACCGATTCCATGTTTGAGAACGAGATGCATGCCCTCGTGCCATTAGATTCAAGGATGGGAAGATACTGAGAACGACTACTAGGAACCTGGCCAGCTAGCTGTGTTTGGTATCAGAATGTAGTTGGGGCCCAGCAGGTTTTTAAAGTACCAGAGCCGCCTTTCTGTGACTTACGGTGACTTTTTAACTAAGATGGCGAATTTTTCTAATGAATGGAATTCGTTTAGAATTTTAGGAAAACTTCGGGTTTTGAAAGAAGTCGAAGTTTGGGGGACTTCGGTGAACAAGTTGCTTTTGATTTAAAAAGGCTGCAAGCACATGGGGTTACTGGCAAAGCCCCCTGGGGGGAAGAAGGGGATGCCACATGACAAGTGCAAGATAACCAATCAAGACCGGGGGGGATTCTGTACGCACCCGACATTAAATCCGGCCCCCAAAGCTGGGACTACACCCTCTCACGTACGACAGGGGAAAGGGCTGCCCGGCTGATTTTTGATAGATCTTTCTAAAAACGATTTTATACAGCATTTTTGGGGGGGGCCCCAGCTGTCTCAGAGACTGCTTTTTCCCTTTAATTCTATTTCTGATTTTTTTGGGGATTGGATCTGAAATCCAGGGGTGTCCCTGCAGCTGCAAACATTTTTAATGCTATCTGCTCACAGCCATTTAATATCCAAGGGGGGCTAAACCAGTTCCGTTGATTTATTTAAAAAACGCATTTTTCCCAAAACAAATACCCCTTTATTTTGGCTCTAATTTTTTGCGCAATTTACATCCCGGGTTTTAATTTTAAACTTTTTTTC